>JAABNY020000119.1:27674863-27685997 GCA_015164015.2 Brevimyrus niger
AACCATAATGCATTGCGTCAGGATCAGAATGCGTTGCTTTAAGCCAGCGCTGTAAGCAAGTCGAACGCACCCAATGAACGGACTGGGGAAACAAAGTGAAACGTGGACTTAATACAGAGGACTAATGACAACAACCAGAAACAACTGATCACACGGGGATTCCACACGGGGTTAACGAGGGGGCGAGGCACTCGGAAGCAGCGGACATTCAGGGCAGGACAGGGGTAATGTTGGGATAAGATCTTTATCGTTTTAGAAGGCATTAAGAAAAAAACGCTCCTCTTGTTTTATCCTGTTCATTTTGTGTTTAAATGCCAAAAAAAAAAAAAAATTTAGGTGTATTTTTGGGGGGCCGGGAACCAATTGGTTTTCCATTATTTCTTCTGGGAAAAATTCGATCAGAACTCAAACTTCTTAGGATTCGATCTGGGGTCCGGAACGGATTAAGTTCGCGAACTGAGGTACCACTGTATACCCATGGAGGATATAGGCCTCCACAAAAATTAGATTGTGCATCGGCCTTTAAACAGCATCTCATCTCCTGCCCAGTTAACGAGGGCTCATCAGCCATGTCTAGGCCTGCATCTTTTAGGCGAACGCCACCCTAGACGGTGCCCATGTTGTGTACGGTCTTACAGTACAGCAGCAAACGCGTGTTAGACAGTGCTCCACCTATTCAATTCTGATTGCTTGAATTTGATTTGACCGGACACCCTGCTTCTCTCTCTCATCAGACACGGAAACATGTGACTATGGCTGGTACAAGTTCCAGGGCCACTGCTACAAGTACTTCAACCACCGGCGTACCTGGGACTCGGCGGAGCGCGAGTGCCGACTGCAGGGCGCACACCTGGTTAGCGTGCTTTCACACGAGGAGCAGCTCTTTGTGAACCGTAAGTGTCCGACGGCTTTAATTAAAAGCTCGGAGGGTAGAGGGCAAAAGCTTCACTGGTTTCAGAGTCCTGATTTGCAGGCAGGAGATACTGTTAGAGATCTGCTAGTGACAGAAGTGTCAATACGGCTGACGCATTCTTTCGGATGACACTGGTGTAATTTAACACTCTGTCAACACTGAGCGGGGCTTGTCCTCTGCACTGTGCCTCAGCCTGCGTCCATGGTGGTCAAGGAAGTACCCAGCTGGAGAGCCTTAATTATAAGCTCCCAGGACAGCTGACTCTCTCACTGGTGTCCGTTTCCAGTTTGTTTTCCCAGGCAAAGCTGACGCACTTCACGTTCACTAGGTCCTCATTGAGATATGTCTTCTGTTGTTTTAGGTCGTAGGCCTTTGGCTGCCTTTTCTGCAGAACCCAGTTTTGGTTCCTGAACTAAGATTCTGACCATCCCGCTGCAGTCAAATAAGAGTGTTGAATTCCTATATGAATAATATCCATGATATATACCTGGAAAATCGATTATAAATTTAATGCTTATACAGTCCATTCTCCTATAATGCCACAGCTGTGTTTCTGATAACCTTGCTGATATGATACTCAATAACCTATATGATTTTGTGGAATAAATACATTGATATTATTATTGATATTATTGATATAATCAGTAGCCAGGGAAATAATTCTGATTTCAATTGCAAAGCAGCCATTTGAAAAAGAAGATATGATATAAATGGGTGTTCATGATACAAATGTGCTGTAATATGGTCAGATAATTGATTCCGCATGTGTTTCATTGTGTCTGTCACAGGGTTGGGGCATGACTACCAATGGATTGGCTTGAATGATAAGATGTTTGAGAATGACTTCCGCTGGACAGACGGCCGACCTATGGTAAGGAAAGGATATCTTTATTTTTCTGTGATGAGTCTTACACCTTCCAGTTTTTGCACTGTAAGAATAGACGTTCCGGTGCTTGTTAAAATTGTGCTAGTCTTGGAGAACAGTTTCTGTCCAACGGTGATGTGAGTGAAAGGACTCAACACGGTAGCTAATTCGTTGAGAAATATTCCCACTTTGTCAGTATGGTTGGAGATATTTATCTCATTCTTTGTGTGTAAACACTTGGATCCTCCCTGATAATCAAACAGGCTGTGTTGCGATGGAACCTGTGTTAACATGCGGGGATTTACAGAAAGACCTTCCTTTCAAATTCAGATATGGAGCTGCAGAGGAGGATAGGGGAGAGAAATCGAGAATAGAGGAGGGAGGCTGTTCTTTTGTGTCATTTCTGTTCCCAAATAATTGTGCAAAAAGATGGAGGGCGAGCTTTAGAGAGGGGTTGGTGAGCAGGTGTAGAACAAGGCAATTTAGGAAGTGGCGGTAGAGGGTGGGGGCGACGGGAATTGGGGGGTAGACAGATGGGCCACACCTGTCCTCAAAATCGTCACCGGGAAGTAAACTAACGAAAGAAGTCTGGGGAAAACCTACCAAGCCGAACTTCAAAAGTCTAACTGCGAGCATCTGTGCGGGAGGTATGAAGCAGTGTGTTTGCATCACATAATGAGAGAGGAGGCAAAACTGTGGACACTTGAGCTACGCTGTTGAAAGACCAGAGGCAAGAGGCCAAGATGAGGAAGAGTAATTCATAGCTGTCTGAGGCTGACAGAGAGCAAGGCGTCCCACACGCGAAGAAAGGAAGCAGCCGATGATGTAAAAGCTTCAAGGTCAAAGTGTACATATCTGTGCTGCTCATCCACAATTTTTTTTATTATCATTTTGCTATGGCGCACTGCATTCTGGGAGTTTTCTTCAGATATACTATTCAGGTATTTTTCAGATAATACTAACTGTCAGGAAGGTTATCATGCAGTCATTGTTAAACCATTTACACTTAATTTACTGTTATCAGTGATACTGCCATTAAGAGCAGACATTACCATCCATGCATCCATCCATGCATCCATCCATGCATCCATCCATGCATCCATCCATGCATCCGTCAACCACCAGCACAGGGATGAAGACTAACAGATATTGCAGTAATTAAATAAAGTAGATGCAGCACGAAAAGTCTTTAGTTTCATATCCTGTTGTTTCTTTTGGGTGCTTAATTAACCTTTAACCATGTTACGACCCAGACTGCATCATACATGCACAGCCGCATTAAGAGGCAGATATGGCTCCTCTGCATCCCCCTTAAGCGAAGGGGACTAACAGTGGCAGCAGAACACCGCAGTGATCGCAGGACAAGTGCAGGGCGTCAGTGAGATGCCGCGGCAGTGTACTGTGTTACATCAGCAGCCAGCCGGGAGCATGCGGCACGTCCCGGGGAATCCAGCAAAGTGTGTGGCAACAAAGGGAACAGAGAGGGACCATTCAGGCGTGAGAGGTGGTTGTGTGTGTGTGGGGGTGGGGGGGGGTAGGTCGTCCCCAGTCAACTAGAGTCCCAGCCTCTGCTCAGTTAGTGACGACCCGCAACACCAAGGAGCCGTTGGCACTTAAGTGCCACGCGTACAAACTCAAATCAAATTTCAGTTCTGTTTGTCACGTGCGTCACCATACATGGTAGAACCTGCAGTGAGATGCTTATTGCATCGTGCAGGGGAAGTACTCAAGGTGCAGAATGGGCTGTTCCAGCAGCCCCCTCACCTATTACTAGTAAAATAACCTGGAAGGCTGCAAATCAAGAGCCATAGATCAAAATCAAAGCTGCGGCCAGACGTGTTGATTATTGCGTTTCGTCGAGTCGAGTTTTCCTTGTTGGGTCGTAGACATTACATCATTCATGTCTGGCTTCCTCAGTCATATCCCTCAAACATACAAGAACCTTATTACTGCACTGATTAAACCTGCAGTTAAATGCATAACTTCACTATTATTGATTTGCATTCGTATTCGCCCTGTTTTTGTTTCCCTTTTTAAGGGTGGGGAGTTTCCCAGAAGAGGACTGTGTTTGATATCACTGGGCAGCATGAGTTCAGTGCATTCCTCTAATGGAAGATCAGGGAGGGATATCTGGGTCAAAATGGGGACACTGCCTTCTGTGGGCATGTTTGCCGTCCCCCTGCCCGTCCCTTAGGAACGCCGCTGCCAGTTAATGGCGACGTGACGCCAGTGGCCACAGCCAGACCGTGAGCCCGCTCACGGGCCCCCGAGGAGGGCCAATCGCTGCCGGCACTCATTTGCCAGAACTAACTGCGGCCCGCTCCGTATCAGCCTGACACAAATTGCTTCAGAATGAGCTAGTTTCCTCTGAGCTTTGAGGCAAGACGGAACAACATGAAGCCTCTGGGCGAGGCGATCATTCACTGTTGAACAACTGCGTAGGAATATTCTCCGCCATTTTCCATGACTTTTAAAATTGCAATTAGGAAAAATGGGGGGGGGATCAAACTTCTGAAGTGTCTGGAGACTTGGTTGTGGTTTCAAATCTAGCAGCACCGAGAGGCTGCTGTGTCTTTTGAAATGGAGGGTTAGCACCCTCTAGTGGTGAGGTGGAGCACACGCAACGCATTTCTGTCAGCACCGCGTGCTCCGTGATCTTGCTTCGCCCTCTGCTCTGTTCAAGGTCTGCTTACTCCAGCAATGTGCTACAGAAATCGACCTGGTGCATGATGAAATAATTTTTTTCATCTTGGAATATATCGCACTGTTTCGCACTGCTTGATATTATTGTATTATTTACACAACTATACAGAGGGCTAATTAATATAGTTTAACTGCCAGAAAAGGTGTAAATGTTTCTGTGGAGGTAGGAATTATATGAGAGCTGTTAAACCAAGCATCAGAGCTGCTGTATTTTTATTTATTATATATATATATATTTTGCTTGAAAATGTTCAATAATCCCTTATGATTTAATTGGTTAGCTCTTGTTATCATATGTCCACTTAATTCCCTTTTCTTGGCTGGACAGACAGTAACAAAACAAAAATTTCCCCTCCGGGCTTCCAACAGCGTCTTGCGGCAGAATGATTTAAATTGAATTTCCATACATTTTAATCATATGAGAAACTTGTGTAAACCTGGGGGTGCCGCAATAGTGACAGCAGTCAGTTTTACAGGTGCTGAGAGTTTGTACGCACGTCCGATGGAGGGCGTCGTTGATTTCAGACGGCAGTAAGCTCCGGGGCGTTGATTTGTCATGGGCGTGGCTTCATTTATTTATTTATTTATTTATTTATTTTCAGCAATATGGGAACTGGAGACCAAACCAGCCAGACAACTTCTTCTCTGCTGGGGAGGACTGTGTGGTGATGATCTGGCACGAAGATGGGCAGTGGAATGACGTGCCCTGTAACTACCATCTAACCTTCACCTGCAAGAAGGGGACCGGTGAGGAGCCCCGCCCACATCCCGTGCCGAAGAGGGAGGAGGGGCCATTACTGGCGTAGCCTCGACTTAAACCCTTCCTCTGCATGCATTTGCATAGCTGCAACGAAATAATTCTTTGCGTATTCTCTTAATAGTTTAAGCTCCGTTGTACCGAAAGAGGTCGGAACTAATATTGCGTAATGATTATTTTGATACGGCAAAAACATGAACAAACGTGAAGAGGAAGAGAAAGTAAGCTGCAGTCTTAATGGAGATTATGAGCTAAGTCGTCCGTTTATACCAGCAGCCGTATTACTTTAGAATCTCTAAGCATTAACCGTCGTAGGACTGAATACCGCGCATTTATAGTGTTTATTTTTTGTGAAATTATGCAGCCACCTTCTCCCACGATAATGTATCCAGTACAGGGCTACAGTGACCTTGGAAAAAGTTGCAGGAAGCAAAGGGCTCAATATAGAGGACAGGCGGGTTGGGAGACGTACTCAGTCACATGAGGTTATTTAGAGTATTTTGAGGATTCATCTACCCACGTATGGGCGTGTACTCGGACTGCCGGGAGGAAACCCATGCAAGACAGGGATATGCAAGCTTCAGGGGCAGGGAATCAAACCCACAACCTTGCGGGTATGAGGCTACGGAGCCAAGTCCAATTATGAAAGACGTAAAATGCATATGGGTTGTGTTTGTGAGGAAACCTTCAACCATGCCTGAGTGGTTTGGAAAACCTTTTAAGCCGAAGCATTTGAATGCAACATCTAAGCATGAGACTCGAAATAATGGAGGGAATTTTGTTATTTTGAATTTGTGTTTCGGGTTTTGTCCGGCCTCGAGACATCCACCCAGGCAGCATAGGGAATAAGGCTGGGTTACACCCTGGGTGGAATGCCAGTAGATTACAAGCTGCCAAAGTGCAAATAAAACTGATCACAATTGGGCTTTTTGTCAAGGAAGTAGTTACATTTCCCATTGTGAAGAATATTTCCCGTCAGACACATGTTAACAGATATTTGTTAGTGATAAAGTAACATTTTTGTATGAGAAGTGATCTTTTGGGTTGTAGTGAAGTTACCCAGAAAAATACTGCAGCTAAGGTACTACGACACTGCACTCAGACAGGCCAAGGGATACACTCTGAATCTGACATATACCTTCTTATTTATCCAAACTCTTCTGAGCTGATGGCCCCTACGCTTTATTCCCTCAGTTTCCTGTGGCCAGCCCCCTGTCGTCAAAGATGCCCACACCTTCGGAGTTATGAAGCCCCGCTACGAGATTAACTCCTTGGTACGCTATCACTGCAAAGAGGGCTTCATCCAGAGACACGTGCCGACAATCAAATGCCGCGGAGACGGCCGATGGGAGCTCCCCAAAATCAGCTGCGTGAGCCGTAAGTCTCCGACAGGGAAAGGCTTTTTTCCCCCCCGTTGTTACATAATTATAAAGCAGAAGAGTAGCTTTTAGCAAGTAAATAAAGTGTGTTTCAAATGCCATCATTCAGTAGCCTTGAAATATGTTGAAATCGATTAAGCAATTAAAACTGGATTGTAATGCATGCCTCGTTGACTGATTAAGCTTAGTATTGTTAACATTTTTCAAAATTGCGCTTACGCAATATTGATTGTTGTTGAATTCTTCTTGTTTTTATTTCAGCATCTACCTATCAGAAGACATATTCAAAGAAGTACCAGTTTGATAACTTCCTCGATAATGGCAAAAGGCGGTTTGATGAATCGATGCTACATCGTCACCGTTGGGCCACGAGAGACGAAAAGATTGGACACTGATTCCCCGCATGATTCTTTCTTATCTGCCATCGTGCCGTGAACGCCAGACGCCGCCGCATACGTGCCTTTCAACGTTTTATCAGAACCAGCACGCCTGAATCAAACGCTTTTCCTATGTGTTTTGTTGTTATCTTTTCGAATTTACCGGACTCTTCAGTTACATTAAGGTAAAATATTAGTAATAATAACAAGGAAACAGCCACTAAGAAATGGTTTTGTACGTTTCCCCAAATGGGTTTTTAAAGAAGTCCGTTAGTGGGAGAATATTTGTATACTTTTGGTATACTATTTTCTACTGTGCATCATGTTCATTCATAATAGGTTCTCCTTCATGACATATTCCAGTAACCCAAATGTGTAAATATACACTGTCACAAAAAAATAGTTAATGTAAATAAACATATTAGGCAGATCACTACAGCTGGTTCTTTATCCAAAAAGACACTGCTGCTCCATGCTAGTACCACAACTTCATAGCTTCATCTGCAGAGCATTTATGCAAACTTTCAATCAACGAACATTCATAATCCATCCTGAAACGTGGTTTCAACAAACAGCAAACACATTTGACGGGAGAATGTTTTTTTTCCATCCGAGGATGGACACATTCCCTTTAGGAACAAGCAAAACATTCTTTGATGCATCATGAGGTGTGTTCCGAGGTGTCAGGAAATGAGTGGTAGATGACAAGAAATGTAAGGACCGCAGAACAACTGAAAAAACTAACAGAGAACTTTGGGAAAAGTTGGGTGTGGGGGGGGGGGGGTCACATTAATAAATAACATGGAGCACTCATAAGAACGCTGGTGGGGGCCTATCTTAAATGAAAACTTTTCTTGTAGGGATTATGAAAAATTAATCAATAGGCTGTTTGTATATATAACCATCCTAATACATTTGTTTTCTGTATGGTATTATACAAAAAAATGCCTTGAATGTTTTTGGCTGGTTTTAGATGACATCTTAGGATATTGGCAAATATAGCCATTTGGGAGAAAATTTATTCAGTATGTTTTTTTAGTATTAAAAGCAAAATTGTGGATTTGGAATAAAACAAATTTTTATATAAACATCTAATATTAGCTCTGGAATTTCTTGTGTTTACAAAGATGTTTTTAATATAACTACTTTTTTTAATTCGACTTTTTTAAAATGTTGACTTCACTTCTGCAAGTAATCACAGCGTATGCTTCTTTATAGGAATAACTGATGTTAACAGAATGTACTTTGTGAAACACGCGAATCACTTGAACCTTTGCAATACGTATAATTTATTAAGCGCGTCCTCTGATCTCTGCCTGACTACAGGTTAAAATCGAAGTGTAAAGCCAATGTGAAAAACAGGAGAATTGCTGCAAATTTCCTCTCCACTATATACAGAGGATTTTGAAAGGGACGCGCGTTTGTCAGACCAAATCACAGGACTCACCATATACTTAGCTGAAATGTCTGTTGCCTGAACTGTTATAGAAACCTGTGTTGCACAGTAGATTAATCCTCTAGTGTTTAAATTCCTGTAAGCAATGTCGTTTTGTTATGATTTTAACTTTGTGTTTGATTTCTTTGTTATGTCTGCTGTGTTTCATCTTTATCTTTTTATATTTATATCATAACTTTTTTTTTTTTGTACTCTGTGAATGTTCCGGATGTTTGTGAATTATGCTTTTCAAAGCTTGTTTATTTTTTACCTTTTTACACATGCTTTATGTCACCAAAGAAATCCACAAGTTTAAATACATCGTTTTGAGTCCCTTCTATTTTTAAATAATACTGCACTTAGTAAGGCTATTATTTTCCCTGTGTTTGTGCAGGATTCTTCTGGGTATTCCATTGTCCTCAAAAAAAAAAAAGATGTAACTAGGCGGATCGTTGTGGAAATCGCTGTTAGCGTGCGCCTATTTCCGTGAGAACTGCGCCGTACCTGAGTCGGACCCCGAGCTGGCGGTTTTCCACTGCAAAGTGCCGGAGCCGTACCCTAACCCTACCCTGACTGACGTGGCCAAGCCTACTGGAAGGGCCCAAGGCTTGAGCAAACTGCAATAGTCACCACAATGACTGAAATGCACAGCGATGCTGCTGTTCTGTGCATCGATTATCCAGAGACAAAACAGTACATCCTACATGTTCATTATTAGTAGTCTCACACGTCGCCATGTATTGATGCCTTCCTGATAAATAAATTTCCAACCGTCTACTTATAAAGTACTATGGAACAGCTGAAAAGAAGAGATTTGTAATACAGATTAACGCGATTGAACGCTAATTCTGTTACTGTTTGATACTAACAAAGTACACAGTGAACAGTGAAGTGTCTCTCCGGTTTTGCGTCGCTGTTGCTCTCCAGATCTGGCAGGTGCCTTTACCAAGTCAGCCCTTCTGCAGTGGAAAACCAAAGGGAGCTGGAACCCCGCCACAACTAGTGCCTCTTTGTGGTACGGCTCGGGTACGGGCCGGTTCCTGCATGCCAGGGGAAGAGCGCTATAAAAGTGCATATCCAAGATGCAGGGATAGGTTGACTGGAAACGTGAAAGACAGCATTTTCATAACTCACAGTTCAAAATCAGTACGACACGAATTACATTCACATTAGAAATACTTCACCACTACAATATAGGTGCTTCACTTGGGTCACAATACAAATAAAGTCGACTAATCAGCTAACTATGTCTTGCTGACAGGGCTGAATACAATATACAATAACTTAGCATAATTTGCAATTACATTTAATTTATTTCTTATTAGAAACCATCTTTGAAACCTTGACTGAGTTCCAGCATTATCAAGTGTATCAAATAAAAAAAAGCGCCTTGTAGGAGGAAGAGGAAGAGGACACGTCCATCCATTCAGTCAGGGCTCTAGCTAATGCTAACAGACCAGAAAAGATACGAGTGTTTCTGTTCGACCACATTTGTCAGGTCGTATTATACAAAACAGGCAAAAAAGACAGGCTTCAATTCTCTCTTCTTAAACTCTCAGAGTGCTGAAGCATGATTCTGGATCATTTGAATAAACAAACGACAAAAGATCACACTTTCAATGATTGGGTTGATATTTTATTTCTTCCAAAACATCTTTTTGTAGATGTGTTTTGGCATATTCTTCTTCTTCACCCTTCTTCGGTGTGCATTTTCACAATTTGGTATTTCGTTTTTAGAATCTAGCTCAATCTGTTTGTTTCACTTCTTTTATGAAGGATGAAAAATAACTTGTTATGCTTTGCTTCGGTCTTACTAAGGCGTAACAATGTCCTAAAGTAAGAGACGCAAACCGTTAGTCAGCATGGGGCTCTGAGGAATGGCATTAGACAGGGCAAGACATACGTGAGCAGTGACTGTCCACATACATTTACATCACACAACGTAACTGAGCAGAAACGCAAAGTACATATGGAGGATTCCAGGGTTACAATAGAAATGGCAACAACAAAAAAATCACTTGCTGCTCCAGGCATTTTACCAAGAAATTCTACCTGTCACATTTTCGTATGATTTACGCAGATAGCATGGAAAGACAATGATTAATTTATTATTGATCGTATTTCTAGCTGGCTGAGAGACAACTTAGTTTGCCCATAGTCACAATGACTACTAGTCACCTAATTTGATAAAAAAAAAATTGAAAAATTATTAAAAAAAAAACCCCATCAAAATTCTGTAAACCCCAGATTTCCAGTGATGGTTCTGGGGTAAAATCTGTTACATAGAATTGATGTTGAAGTCAGTATCACATCTGCTGCATGATTCGTGGCAGGTGTATGTACCTGGTCATCCAGAACTCTACAAAATCACAATGACGTTTCTATTCTCAGCAGTGGTGAGCAATGTGTCTCTATGTCTCTACCAAGGATTGTTGAGTTACAGCACCGGGTGACAATCCAGACGGGTGCCTGGTCACGTGCCTCTCTCCTCCTCTGTCATTCTGCACTGCTCAGCCTGAGCTGCAGGGAACCATCATTTTAACGAAGGCTGGAAAATAATAGTGTAAAAACATTTGTTTTTCCGAGACGACTAATGAGAAACAATGACAGTTGCTCTTTTCCAATTGTTTTATTTTAATCTTGGCTTTGGGTCAAAAACATTTTTACATAACTACTATTTATTTATTTAGGTCTTAGGGGTGAGA
>JAABNY020000119.1:27686097-27699035 GCA_015164015.2 Brevimyrus niger
CTACTCAAATCACACATATATAAACATGGGGGGGTGTTAATACTTTGCATCATCATTGTGGCATTATATTGTTGTTTTTTTTGGGATATGTCACAAAATCAAGTAAACAATTCATTTGAAGTCTGCTTACATAATTACCAAAAGAGGAAAAACAAAACAAAAATGTAACAACATGGATTGTCTTTAGTGTGTAATTGTGTTTAGTATATAATGCCTCTGAGATTTATCCAAACATTGATCTAGTCTGTCTATGCTTGTAGTGGCTAAATACAAAATAAAAACAAGAGGGAAATGTTTTTTTTAAATGAATTTATCAGATTGAAACTGTGTAATTCACAGTATTTTGATGCACAGATAACGTTAAAACAGTTCAATAAAGTATTGGTTGGATTATAACATTTTCCAGACTTACTTAAATATCACACTACTTTATGTAACACTGTCTCTGCCCAGCAGTTGTTTGTGATAACTGCCCTGAGTTAATTTACAATTTGTAAGAATTTTGCACTATAATTGTTACTCTCTTCATAGAAATGTAAAGTATATAGCTATATATTACAGGAAAGCTACTCAGAGTTAACTTGATACTTTTAAGGGGGGCGTGTGCTCCCCTGTTTTTGTGTACAGAAATGAAGGAGGAATGCTTTGCTACGTATATTCTCATTGTCTTTTTTAGTTACTGTTAAAGCTGATGAATGACCATTCACAAAACAGCTGAGAGGAATGCTAAACTGGCCCTTGAACTGTTCCCTGTAGTATGCCTGTCGTTTTAGGCGTGAACATTAAAAATTTTAAATCCTCAAATGAAGAGCAAATTTCAGAAACTCAAGTCCTTTGTGTTAATTGTGAGTTTGGGTAATATAACAAAGGTCCATTGTTGGATAACATGATGACTGATTAAGTTTTGTTTCCCAGTACGGTAACAAGGAAGCTTTCTGTCGGTCACCTGTGGTCTCATCTCAAGAACATTAAAACATGGAGTGGAGCTTTGGATATTTGCTCTTCGGACGATTTTATCTGACCTCGAGTGGAACGGAAAAGCCCACTCCTGTGTGTTCCTGCGCCAGTTTCCCTGCTAGGCCGCGGACGCATTTGGCAGTCATTGGGTCGCGTAAAATCACCCGTTAGCAGTAGGTTGCTCGTCAATACGGCACTGTGCAGAGGTCTAGGTCAGAGGCAGGCTTTCATGTGTTTACATGTCGGACACAAAGTTCTGACTGGCAGGGAAACTTTGTCCAACGATTATTCTGGTTTTGGAGAACATGAACATGGCTATTGAATGCCAAGTAGAAATTCTTCTTTATTACTGTTCTAGCGACCATTTAGTGCATCTTAACTACAATGGGAGTGAAACAGCCCTGCAACAACTTAAAAAATATATATAATTTGAAGAAAGTCAGACGTTACGAACTGCCTGTATGTAATAGTTAACTACAGTACCTAAAACATATACGAAATATGGTAGTGTTGTGTTATCCTATTTTAAAAAATGCACATAGCTATTCAACATCGTTTATGGCTTGTTGTATGATGACCCAAAGGTTATTGTAAAAGAAAAATGGCAGTTTGGTCCACATACATCATTTCTGACAAAATACTCAAATATACGATAAAAGTACATTATACCATATAGCACCCTGCAAAGATAATGGGTTGAAGAGAGCAAATGTGTCTGGTATTTATTGTACTCGGTTTACAAACAGGTCTAAATACCTTACAGTAAAAATTTATGTTGCACTCCGGAATAACTGCACATTCAATCTGATGACTCATCCTTAATCAGGCCGTAGTTTACATCTAGCCGTTCATTGATTTTTTTGTAAAAGCTCGTCATATTCAGGGTGGCAGGGGGTCCGGAGCCAATCCCGGAGGCTATGGGCGCGAGGGAGGGAACAGCCCAGGATGGGGCGCCAACCCATCACTTGGTGCCATAGTATATATTTGTGCAAAAAGAGTCAACAACGGGCATTTTATTTACCATTTCTAGCTTTTCTTTTCCAAAACAAAAGACTACACTAAAAGTATCAGTTCAGACTTTGAGAAGCTTTACTGTTTTTTTTTTTATATCAGTCCCAACAATCTTATCAAGCTATCGCATGCCACACCAATTAACGGTAAAGTATTGTAATAGCAATAAGTGGCAATAATTTTCCCTTTTGCCCTCCCACCTCTGCTAACAAGCTATTTTATAGACTCCCACATAAAATTACATTTAAAATATTTGTGAATGATTAACAATGAGATAACATTTGTTTCAACTTACAAAAAAATTTTGTTATTGTATGAAAGTGATCCTTTTGTAATATTTTTTTGTCTAGCACAATAAAAAAAAAAAATCACAGTTTGAATGCGTTTGTACTACTTAAGAGTAACTCCCACATATTTGTTTTTGTCTTTTTTTTATTTTAGTATGGTTGAAAACCGTTGACGGTGTGTGTGTGTGTGTGTGTGTGTGTGAGCGTTTGTGTGTTTTCTCTCCACTCAGTCGGACGACTTGAAGCAGTAGACGCCGTACAGCTTCTGCTTCTTGTCAGGGAAGCCAACAAAGCGCACCGCCGCCTCCGTGGGACTGCAGCGCCTCCGCGGGCGGGAGATGGGATAGCGCACGCTCCCGTCGGCCAGCCAGCCTGCGTCGCAGCGGTCGTAGCCCAGCAGCTTCCACGCCGAGTACATCTGTCCCACCTTGGCGATCTCGGCGCCGCTCTTCTGGCAGGCCTGCACAGCCTCGCTGTACGTCAGCTTGGTGGGGTGTATCAAGTAATAGAAGCGCCCTAAATGGGGGAAGAGGGCGAGGCCTGTTCACGCGGGTGCCGAGCTAATGCTAACGAACAGGAAATGACATAAGTGTGGCCGTTCGGCCATGTTTGTTTTAGTCACACAAACCATTTTCACAATTTGGTGTTTCGTTTTTTGAATCTAGCATATTTTTTTTTCATTGAAGTTTCACTTCTTTGTGAAAGATGAGGAAAAAAAACTTTGATACAATTATTTGCCTCGGTTGCACTAAAGGGCAGGAGTATACTAAATTAAGAAAACGTAAAACATTAGTAGGCCTGAGGAACGGCATTAGACAGGGCAAGACATGAATGAACAGTGACTGTCCACATGCATACACATCATACAATCTGCTCTGGGTACTTTACCCAGCGAATTTGTTAGTTAAAATTACTTAAATGAGGACAAAGAGCAAGGGCCATGGACTCAATCACGAGCATGACATCGGGACTCCTGAAGACCCAAACGGCATACTGACTTGATGGCACTATTATAAAAGAATTATAAAACAGCTACTTTGAAAAAATGACTCCCTTGTCGAAAGAAACAGACCTTCACCAGATCTGGTGGCACCTTCATTAGACAGGCAATTTTCTGCATATCATCTCTAGAGTGCAAAGGTTCCTCCAGAAGCGAAGACGGGAGACTCACCTTTGAAATTGGACGTGAAGCAGAAGACATCATAGTGATTCTTCTCCTTGTCTCGCAGGCCGTAGTTGCGCACTCCCGGGACGGTGTCTTTGCCTCCGCACGGCTCTCGGGGTTGGGTGATGGGGTACTGTACAGAACCGTCGTTCAGCCAGCCCGCGTTGCACCAATCCAGCCCCCCTCTCCAGGCGTCGTATAGCTGATCGAAAGAGGCCACCGCAGCATCCTGCTCCCGGCAGGCTCTCTCGGCCTCGTGGAAGTTTAGATTGTAGCGGCCGAGGCGTGGAAAGTAAGGGAAAACAATCCCTGAAAGAAAAACAAAAGTTCCACCGATATCCAGAATTTGCATTTTCACGGTACGTGTACTTCTGTTAGATGCGCGAGCGTAATAATCATATCAGTGGGTTTACGCTCTCTCTCGCTAAATGAATATATTTCCGATGAAATGACAAAATGCTTTACCAGAGTGAACTTCATACATATTATAGATATTCATTGGGGGATTGTTTCTAATATTTACTGTCAATAAAAATAATGAAATTTAATTTACTGCCATGTTTCACATTTGAAATGAAATGAACAAAATAATTGTTAATTAAGAATATTTGTTCATAAAGAATAAATAACTGATAGTTTACTCCGAATGTTGAGGGAGCTGTAAGTCCCCCAGAACCTGGGGGATGGCGCCACCAGGGGGGGCTATTTAAGGGAGAGTTGGTGGACTTTTGCTCTTTCAGTATCTTACTCAGTTTGATTTAATTAACAGTATGAAGATTTGTAATGTGCATCTGTCTCATTTAGTAATGAGTGCTACAATGTTTTTATTCGGACTGCACTGAGTGGCCAAAGCATGGGAAGTAAGGACAAACTATTCCTGAGGAATGACATTCAGAATTCAAGTGTTGGGAATATTATTTATGCATTTTGCTTCATGATGTTGACTAATTGTCCTCTAATCTTACTGTAACTTATTACATTCTTGAGACAGGGAATATGTACAGTTTTGGGACTGATATGGCACCTCAGACACTTCTCATTAGTGAAATAACTGAAAAAGTATTTGATGGATCTTTTTCAAACTTTGCAGGCATATGGTGATGTTCACACGACATATGTTCAGGCAGGTCATGCTAACGACAAAAAATAGTTCCAAAACCATATATCTTCCATGCCGAAAGAAATAATGTATCATCGTCACTAAATATTTACTTTACAAGACAACTGACATGTCTGGTACAATTAACTGCCAGTGTCACCATCTGGACTGATTCCTGTTAGGGATTTTTCACCTATGATGGTGGCTATTTTACCATCCAGAGGTGACACTGACTTTGTGTTTGGGCCTTTGTCTCCTGAGGCTTGGATGATAGATCTGTGGGAATCTATTTGGAATGCGTGATCAGGGGCGCCGCTAGCAATTTTGGGCCCTATGACAAAATATGGGGTTGGGTCCCTTTATTATTAATAAAGCAGATCTCTGGGGGGCCCTAAAGGGCGTGGGCCCTTAGAATTGTCCCAACTTTCCCCCCCTTAGCAGCGCCCCTGTGCGTGATATTTATCAATGCTCACTTTGTATGGCTGTTTGTATGCACGAGTGATAGATGGCAATTTACCCATGCATACCGTTGGTTGCAAACATGCAGACATATAGGAATTGTTCTATGCACACTTTGATAAATGAGACTCTGGTAGGTGGGGGCACAGGAAATGCAGCTACCAACGCCGATCTGGTGAACCAGATCACATTGAAATAAATCACACAAAGTTGGGCTTTTATTAAAGATCTTTTTAGAGTGATGGGGACAGTATGCAGCCTATCGGAGCTAGAAATCGTAGTGGTTGGGGCTGTGGGGGGGTTAGGGATTAGCTGGGGGAGGGAGTGATGTGCATTTCCAAAGGGTATATTACTTTTGTTCCTACAGCATCAAGTTTGCAATACCGAGACATTAGTAACACTTTAATTATGCACAGGCACACTGTTGTTAACATCTTAACGTAGCTTTAAAACCCATCTCAGAAAATGCAGCGGGTTACTTCTCAAACTGAATTTCTCACAAATCAAAGATTTTCTTGGCAGCTTTGATGAGTGACCTCATGGAATAAAGCAGAGAAAAGGCATTTTACCACGCTAAATGATGTTTCCAGTGCGCAGTGTAAATGTCATTTCTATAAACAGATTTTATTTATTTGTCAAGGCGTATGGGAATAAGTGCGGTTCTTTTGAACATATCAGCATTGTCATGTATTTCTTTAATAAGATACAGTGAAAAAGAGAAAACATTCACTCTTCTTCTAACTGCTTATCCTTAACAGTATAACCAAATATGGTAAATGGGCTGCATTTATATAGCGCTTGTCTTTTCTTACGAGTACTCATAGTGCTTTTTTTCAATTTATGCCTCACGTTCAACCATCCACACTCACATTCCGGTGGCGGAGGCCATTCAAGGCGGCAACCTGCTCACCGGGAGCAATTTGGGGTTCAGCGTCTTGCTCAAGGACACTTTGATGGGGGACAGGAGGAACCACGACTCGAACCGGCAACCTTCCAGTTGCCGAACAATAGCCTTACCTCCTGCCCCACATCTCAGAAGATACATGCACCAGGCAGGGAACAACCCAGCAGGGACGCCAACCCATTGCAGTTCATACATAAACATCCTTTTTTTTGGTAAAAGTAATCTCACGGGTTACCGCTAAATAGCTGTTTTATAAGTAAATAAAATGAAGAATCAAGTTCACATATTTTACTTGTGAGTTCAGGGTACTAGATGTTGAGCACAGGCACAAATACAACATGCACTACAGCTAATTAGCAGATGCCATTTAAGCTGATCGCATGTCTTTCTGCTGCAGGAGGAAATCCAGAGAGAGAGAGCATGTACCACAGACATAATACAGAGAGAGAGAGCATGTACCACAGGCACAGGGTATAGGCAGGATAAATGTGGGGTGCCCCCGGCTACACACAGTACAGCACTGCACACAGTACAATACGGGCATTATGCCTGTTTTGTGCCAGTAAAATTATATTTGTTAATTATGCACTAAATTAAAGTACAGCATAGGAATTAAAGGCTTGTTAAAGTGGGGACTTTGACTGTAGCCAAGGGGGCACAGAATGATGACTGACGACAGGATGGAACTTGTTGGTTTGTTTGGCCGATCAAGCTTGTGATTTTTACCGGCTCACCGTGAGTGTGTGTGTGTGTGTGTGTGTGTGTGTGTCACTGTAGAATTGATTCTTCTGACTGGAAATGAGCCAGGTCTTGCGGTGTAATGAAGCTCGTTGTCCGGTCAGCGGGCGGACCCATGTCTCTGCGATAAGTCAGAGCCCAGTGCCGCAATCAAGAATAACAATGAATTAACGAGCATAGCATCCAGACAGCTGAAAGTCCCGTCTTTAGACAGACTGCCAGCGCCTGAGAAACACCATATCGCAGCAGCGTGACAGATCAGATGTTAGTGTCATAAAAATAAATAAGGCTGCTGGACTTCATCTTAGCCTGGAGTCCGTCAGGATACCGACGTCACCCATATACTCTGGGCAAACAGCAGGGGTCCTGCCAGTCTGAGAAAGAAACTTCATCTATTATTTTTGGCTTTTTAACCTTCAGCCTCCAGCCTTTAAATCACCCTGCTTTAGGTGGCACATACAGCACATATATACTTACAAAACTGGTCAAAATGATGGTATATGGCCTTCAGAAAGAATATTAAATACTATACATGAAGTACGTATAAAGTGAAACGCTACATCATATCAACAGTCTCTGCAGTGTGCGGGATATTAACGACTGGAGGGTACCTTGCAAATCCAGTGTCACGACTCCCGTATTGTCTTCCAGTCCGTCGATGACCTCGCACTTGTATTTCCCATAGTCCTCCAGCGTGATTTCGGTGATGACCAGTGAGGCGTCCCCCTCTGCCGCCCCCTGCAGGCGGACGCGGCCGTGGAAGCTCCCGTAGCTCTTCTTGTGGTAGCCCATGGCCACGAAGACGTCGATCTCTTTCAGGTAGTCCGAGGTCAGCTTGGTCCACTTAATGCGCAGCTTGGGGTTGGGGGGCAGGCCGGGGTCCCGGGTGAACTTGCACGGCAGCGTGGCATTGCTCCCGCGGTGGGAGACCACCTTGGCCTGCTCCGTCACTACGGACAGGCGAGGCCCATTTTCTGGAAACGTAAAACGCAAGGATTATGGTTAATTTACGTGTACGTACAGAATGCACCTTACGAAAGCCGAGAAGAACGCACAGCTATAAACCCTCTGATTGGGATAATGGCTTATTCATTTTTTAAGAAGGCTGCATACAATTATAGTTCTATGGTTTTTATATGGCTTTTTATTTAATGTATAAACTTTGATTACCTTGTTTAAAGGTACAATAGCATTTTCTTACAGGGATTTCAATAAACAAATATGTACTTGGCTCAAATGTATAACAGCAGGAGATCAATCATGTGTATGCACAGTCTGAATGTTATTTGAATACAGGCGGCCCCCAGGTTACAAACGAGATCTGTTCCCTGTGTCTTTAAGTTGATTTTGTAAGTCAGAAAAATAACAATTCAGTACATAATAATAATTATACATCAATGGTCAAAGTAACTACATACGGTACTTTACTAATGAACCGCTGGAGTCGTGCAATGCTTTCACGAGGGTCACAAAATAGTGTGTTTTCATTATAAGGAACCATTGTATTTAACCCGAATTATTATTATAAAAGGCTTTATGGCAGTCTGATCATAAGTAACAGTTGTCTGTAAGTCTGATGATCTAAACCTCATTACTGCCTGTACATGATTTGGAGAAAATACATGAAATGTTTAAAATGCTGACAACTTAACGAACTAAACAGAAAACTCCACATATTCTAGCAGCAACCCGATGGCAGCCTTAAGGAGGGTCATTCCAGGTCCGAATTCCCTGTTTTCTTTGTCACACATAATTGGCTGGTCCGGAGTTAAATCTCTGTGCTGTCCACCGGAAGGTTGCAATTTTACTATCTGCAAAGTTATTATTGCTACATTTTAAACACACTTTTCTTTTCCTAAGATAATGCAACAAAGTACATCAAATTTAATAGCCAAAATGCAAGCCAAAATTTTTTATTTTATTTATTTTTTTAAAGCAGTTTAAATATTCCTGTGGGGAGTATCTTTGGCACCTCAGTGCTGATTAAATTTAGCTTCTCCAGTGATTTACTTTCTGTGTAAATGTAACTCAGCTGCCTCTTTTGTAAATTATTTAATCGCAGCCGAACACTGTTGAAAAGTGGACGACTCACGCAAAACATCTGATTATTTTCAAACTTGCGTAGTTTCTTAATTTACTTACCGACTAATCATTACTTGCAGATTTGTACAGGATGTTGCGTTTTTGTATTTAATATGTAATTCTACTTGCATGTAGTATTTTTAGTGTCAACACCTCAAAGAGCTTAAAACAGACTTGCGGTGTTTGCGCGCGAGCCAGCTACTGTTTATGAACTGTATACAGCTTCTAAATCATCTTCTATTTTATGACCAGGAAGTAACAATAAGCAACGAAGGAGTATAAACCAAATAAAGCATTCAAGCTCTCTGAGAGCGTGGGCCAAACCGCTGACATGTTCATTCTGTGTATAGAGAACATAATCGTTGATATTGTATCATAATCTTCCTGAGTTATGACTGTGCCTTCAGTGAGTAACACACATAGTGAGCGTATACATTTATGAAAAACCACACCACCAAACCATGCCGCTGGGCATGTAGCTGTCAAACGGCTGCCCAGTTCTCCCCAGATCTCAGCTGAATCCGCGAGCAACTGTGACCCCTATGTCAGACGTGCTTCCAGTAACCAGACTGGGGTGATTTCGTACTTAAGCACTGTATCGCAAACCCCACTCGGAAAAAAATAACAAAGGGAAAAAGTGCATCAAGAGAGAAGAGTGAATTTGGATTGCATGATATAACTTTGCTTCTACCCTCCTTAAGTGTTTTTTTTGCACTTGGGTCTCCACGGTGATTAAAATGTGCCATTTCTTAAGTTTCTCCGGCTTATTTTAAATAAACTCTGCTTTGTTAACTTAAATTAGACATCTGTTCTTGGAATGTTTAATGCGACGTTGCCAGTTATTCCAAAATTACGATGCTAACTCCAGCCCGTGAGACGTGACGTTTATTTGGCCGCTTATCAAGTAAAGCACCTTTAAATTTCCCCAGCTGGATACTCTTTTTGTTTTGTTTTTTTTTTTACAGAAGCCAACAAAAAGTCTGGTATAAAACCAACAGGCGTCGTCCTTGAACGCGTGACCTCTTAATTAAAAGACTTCATAGAGCTTAAGACCCTTAATGTTAATTTCAATCATTTGCGGCACAAGACCTACAGGCTGCAGCGGCCCGTCGTAAAGAGCCACAGTAAAGAACAAAAGAGGTTCAAAGAGGTCCACACAGTGTGCTAATTCTTCTGCTAGATTCGCCAGCCTCAGCACTTTGGATGGATTCCCCCCCCAGCAGTTTACGGGGGGGGGGTTTCTCCTGCTACTTCGCCAGAGCAATTTTGCGCAGTCACACAAAGCACCTGACTGAGGCTTTTCCCCTCTGTATGCAGCTATTTCATATGTCCGGCATTGAGAGAGAGCAGCGGGAGGGCTGTGTGAAAGCGATGCGATGCAGAAAGGGGTCGCCCCTGAGTGGGGACTCGCCAAACCGCTTAAGCTGTCGCCGCGTGTAACTGTTACCACTCTATTCCTCATGCAGCGGATGAAAGTCCGGGATGAAAAATTGAATTGTGTTTAACCACCGTCATTGACCTTTTAGAATAGCCTGTATGTGGTGCTTCCTTTTCAAGTGACGGAGAAGAAACATTGTAACATTGCAACGAGCTTTTTTTCTTAATCATCACGTACAACTGCAATGAATTTGAATCGTAAAACGTCTCCTGGGCAAATGCTCCGTTTTGTTCCCTTCCCTCAGACGATACAATGTCGGTCAAGAATCGCACAGCAAGAAATCCACAGTATCGCGAAGTACGGGCGTTTTTGTTGTGATGAGTTACCGCGGTCCGTCTTTCTCTTAGAGCCTCTTAGACATCCCAACAAATACAGCGGAGCGGATTGTGAAATGTCTTGACTGTGTTGCCTGTGCTTGGACAATGGGGCTGAATGTGCTGCAGAGGCGCACAGGCGGGTGACAAGGTGATCTATTCACTCCACCTGTGCCATATTACCCCCCCACAAGTCTGAATACTGTTTAGCTCTTGGATCTAGAAAATTCAGCAACACAAAGAAAAGTCCAGTACCTCTCTGCTTTTCTTACTGTACCTCCCTCTTTCATTAGACCAGCTCCCTGCTCCTGGTAAATGATCGTTTTTTCTTGTTTCCCATATTTACATTCCTCACGTTTTTACCAGTTTGTCCTCAAACACTCCCAGCACATTTGCTCTCTTCACAGCAAATCCTCAAGGTCAAATATTATTATTATTATTATTTGTTTTTGAACTGGTTTGATTCACGATGCATAACATGATAATGTTTGACATGATATTAATTATCATTCCTCCAATGAACAATGTAAGTATACCAAATATATTTATATTGTGATGTTATAGTAATTTTTTCAGCAAATTATAATTTTGGACCTTGTTTTTAGATGTTGATACTACTAATTTTAGCAATAATATTATGGTGAGATAAACTGCTAGTCAGTGGTCTTCCAAATCAGGTTGGTAAATACATACATTAAAAGTGCGACCTGTCCATTTCTGTCCCATTGTTTTATATGGCTCCACATCTTATTGTTTTCATCTATGTAATTTAGATACGTAAATACTGGTACCTAACCAATATACCTCCTGCATCCATTTATCTTTGTATTAAATCAAATAATTGATATACACACATAAGTGACTGATGTTATTCAAGGACCAAATCTGGACTTTAGTGACTTTTGCTATTGAAATATGTAATTTTATAATTTAGTAAGAAAGCACAGAGCTGTTTTGATATTGTTTTTCTAACGTTGTAAAACCAAAAGAGGAAATGATATGTTTGGGCAAAAGGTCTTTCACGTACATTAATTATTTATTTGGTTTGTTGGGAAAACCTAGTGTCACTTGGAAAGTTAAAACCACATTGGACTGCGGCCTGCTGCAATATCAGTTACATATTCTTCTTTTCTTCTTGGGAAGAAAAGACACCTATAGATTCAAATAGGACTGAGTCAAAGCTTGATATATTGAGGTTCCAAAACTGCAGAATGGACACAAGCATGCATACAGCCAGGCTAACATTGCATTTTCTCTCTCAAAGAGAGCATTTCGGTCAAGAATGACACACATGCACAAAAAAAGCCCATCAGGACATGGACCAGAACCAAGATAACCGTGTGATCAGTATTGGATTCACCTTGTCAATCAAAATCTCCCTCGATGATGTATGACACTGCTTGGGAGTAGCAATGTAAACACTTTTCTTAGGTGAAAAAGCCAGGGAGATTAGGGCGGCAGATAAAGTGCTAATTTTAACAATTAAGTCTGAGGCCAAGGACGTGATACCACAGACGTGCGAGACTCATGAATTATTCAGGTTGTGGTTTTATCGCTAGACACTAGTGTACCGAACACGCCTTACATGCAGATGGACAGTCTTGCCTTTTAACAGGAAGAAAGCCAAGCAGGTTATACAGGGTCAAGGAATCGTGACCCGACACTTATCAGCCCACGGCTGTAGTCGAGTGGCGGGCTGACATGAAGCGGGGAAACCCGGAGTGACACGCGCCACAAGGGGGGGGGGGGGTTTCCCCTGCAGTTGCCGCCTGCCGCTTTCCACCTTCTCCTACCTGAGATGTAGATGGTCTTGTACTGCTCCCCGTCGCCATTCGTGTGGTCGACGCTCTCGGCCAGGCCCAGGGAGATGAAGGCAAGGAGCAGCAATGGGTTCATTGTTATAGCACCAGGGGGGGCCTGTTCACTAAAGACAAAAAAAAAGGGAGGGGGGTTGATAAAAGAATTTTGACTGTGTGGTTTTGGCTCCACAGAATGCCCTCATTAAAAGTATACACCCTCCCCCCCCAGGGGGGACGAGACCACGCCGTGTATGATGTCCATATGGGGCACAATTTACTACAGCGACACCTATGTGCCCCCCCCACCCCCCCGCACAGCCTGACATTTATAATCCGCAGCGGCCCCCTTGTACCGACCGGAGGGCGATGCAGTTCTGCCGGTGCCCTCCGGTGTCGGTGCGACGCTTCAACACGGACAGGAAGGAACCTGAAGAAATGCCCCAGAAAGGCGAACGCTGCCGGAAATAGCGGCGCCGGTGCTTATCAGTGACACCGCGCCGTTTGCCGGGGATCTGAACCGACGTGCTACTGGCCCAGATACAGCCTCGGGGGGCCAGGCGCTCCGAAACCCTAAACGACGATAGTCATACTGATAAAGTCATGACACGCAAACCCCCCCCCCCCCCCGGCCCCCTTCACAAACCAACCAACCTTTGCCCCGCCACACCCCCACCATCCCAGGCCC
>JAABNY020000119.1:27700776-27711377 GCA_015164015.2 Brevimyrus niger
GAGATCTGCATTTATTACCGATCAGCCACAAGCACAGCTGTTCGCTGTCGCTATCATGTAATAACTGAGATCTGCATTTATTACCGAACAGCCACAAGCACAGCTGTTTGCTGTCGCTATCATGTAAACACTGAAATCTGCACTTATTACGGATCAGTCACAAGCACAGCTGTTCACTGTCGCTATCAACATTTTGATGCATCATATGGTCCAGGCCTGCTGAGGCTGTACCCAAAGGTCAGCCTAGCTCGGCACAGCAAAAGTGAAAAAAATGGGACTTAAACCTGCGTCATTCAGATAAATGTTAAATATTTTAAATCAGTCTTTAAAATGCTACAGCCTAGTACCAATCAAATAAATAAATAAATAAACAAAACAAACAAACAAATATAAATCAATAAATAAATGTGTTTTATGATAACAGATATAAACAGATTCCAATGTCTGTAGTATAATTGCTTCAAAACTACATACTAGAAAAATAACTTTGCCGGTGTTTTTATTGTAATGCGTAATACTGTTATATTATCGGTCTGGACTTGGGTCCTTTTCCCCAAAGCAATGTACTGCTGCAATGTTTACAGCACTGTGGGTCTTTTAAGAAAATCTGTCCTGGAGATCAGCTCATGTTAGCCATGCTTACTGTGAGACGGCACAGAACTCACTGAAACCCCAGGCAGCTCTGCTGTTCAGTAAGGTCACCATGGATCCTTACTCTTGTGTAAGGAAAAAGGCAGTACAAAACAAAAACTATAAAAAAAGTCTTTACCACCCCTTGGCTGACACTGACAGACTCCATGATCATTTTGACCTATGACCTCTAATTTGCTGAACGTCCATCATTCTCCAATAAAGTGTAGCTGTGTTATGGGAACACAGGCGGTCACAGAACAACAAAAACAGGTAGATGGGCCATTCTTCTTGTACTGCTTTGCGTGTGATAGCAACATTCTGTGAGAAAACGACACGTCACCCTCCTTCAGGTTTGGCCCAAGCTCTTGCTTCTTTGGCATCAAAGCCATTGAACTCAGCCCTAATTTCACAAGAGGCTGCGCTACTTTGTCACTCCTGGCACGCAAGTCCGTTGTTTTGAATCTGAAGCTGTGGGAGTGAAGTACAATCAATTTGTTTCCCCCTTTCTTACTGTCAGCCCCTTTCACTTCAGTTTGACTCGTGTAAATCTTTATTCTTTGTTACGGAAGAAGTGAGCGTTTAGCTATCATTTCCTGCTCAATCTTCAGAGACAAAGCGACTAAGGTTGGGAAGATGCTCTTTTGGAGCCAGGCTAGATTGGTCAAGCAGATGTCCAAGGTCCCAGCTTTGGAAAAAAAAAAACCATTAAAGACCTTGTAAGGGTTGTAAAAATGAACATAGGAGGCCTGAAAATACCTTTGTACTCCCATTCTGAATAGAGTAAACATGGTGTATTTTATGTGTAAACTGATCCGTATGTATTAAAGGTAGATGGCTCTGTAGATTTAAATGATTATGTGGAACATTTGGAAACAGTTCACAAAGCCCTTGCAGGAACCTCAGAATTATAAATGTTTAATAAAATGATTGCTTAATGCTCTGCCCAACAAATACTTCCAAGAAGTAATATTGTTGGTATTTTTCCACTTTTCTATGATCCAAATAAAAAAACAGTACATCTAAATTTAAGGCATTATAAATCCGAAACATGCATGTTAAAATTGAACGCAATGCAACTGTATTTCTTAAAATGCCTGCTTAGTAAATAGGCACACTAAGAAATACCTAAATTAGAAGCAGCTGTTTTTTTCAGCCAAGATTTTCCATAACAGAATGTAAAACCATATTAAATGTCATGTACCTGTGTCTTATTTGGGGGAACAATAGATTCAGTTGTTTAAGGCTAAGGCGTTTTGTATCTTGAGTTAACCTGCCCTACTTGTTGTGGGTTAGGGTTGGGATCCGTGCAGATATTCCAAAGGCGGCAAGGTTAAAATTTCCATTCTTAAAACCTCTACCTATGACATGGTGCTAAGTAAGAGGTAAACCACTACAAGATGTGGGGTTTATGAAAATAACAACAACAACTTCATGTAAAGCAGCTCGTATTGGTTTATCCCACTTATACCACGGCTAACAAACAACAACAACAACAACAATAATAATAATAATAATAATAGAATAAATGGTCATAGTCAATTTTTCAGAAGAAAATCATTTCAATTGGCATTGAATAACGTTCTAATGTGCTGTTAAAAATATAGTCCCTATAAGAATAGAACGTCTGATGAAAGTACCTGTGCAGTCAAACAAAAATGATCAGGTCTTGTGAGGTTTTATATTGATTTGGGACTATTTTAACTGACAGTTTTACAATAATAAACTGATATTTCAGTGGCCTTTACTCCTGCCACCGAAGTGGCCTAGCTGGTATTCACAGGGTAACGCACATGCAATCTGTCAGTATTCTTCCTCCCACAGGTCAAAAACATGCTGTCAGGTGAAACCTTAGCTTTGCCGTAGCATGTCAGGATGTGTGTGCCGTGTAATAGACCGGCATTCCAGTCAGCACACTCCCTTCTTTGTCTCGAATATGTCCCGGGTTAGGTGACGGCCTCACCAAAACCCAACCTGGGATAAGTCGCTATAGAGAACAGAAAGATAGTGAACACATTTTAGGCAATAAATCAGGTCTTGAAAGCAAACCTGCTATTTTATGTTACAGTAAAAAGAAAGCGTCAAACGGGACCATCCCTGTCCTTGCAGCTTTATGGGAATCATTCAACGGGGGTGACAGTTAAGTACCCTAGTGAGACATTAAGAATGTCAAACGCCATGACATCAGGTGCCACGGTGGTTGGGTGGGGAGTGCCGTTGTCTCGGACCTCCAGGGTTGGGGGGTCTTATCTAGAAAGGGCTGGTCTGTGTGCGGGTTTTCACTGCTGCTAATTAGACGACCGATTGGCTGAAGAGTCCTCACATCTGGGTTGGAAATTGCTGACCTAAAGGTTATCTTAAAAACCTGCATACATACCGGCCCTTTGTGGATAAGATATAGTGTGTTCATGCTCTCCCTGCGTTGGGCTGGTTTCCTCTGGTTACAGCGGTTTGCAAACATGCAGTTAGTGCATCCGGTGTCTCCCATTTGCCTGTACATTATGACTGCTTGGGGGCGTGTGTGCTTTATTATGATCTGTCATCCATCCCATCCAGGGTGTCCTCTAACATTTTGTCCTAAGCTGATTGAGATCCTGACCAGATAAAGTAGTTACAAGATGAAGAGATAAGTAAAAAATCAACAGCATAACTTTCCGTTTAATTACCCATAATGCAACACTAAAATCCACATTAAGTACTCACCTAGCTCTGCAAAATTCATCAGCTTTCAGGTGAGTATATATGGCAGGGCTGCCCAGCTCCGCTCCTAGAGATCTACCACCTTACAGAGCTTAGGTACAGCCCTAGTTTTACACACCCGATACAGATACTCAGGCCCTTCTGTAGCATCTCAGTATTAAACTCAGCTATGCTGAAGCTAAGTTGACTCTAATACTGAGATATTACTGAAGGGACTGATTGCCTGCATCAGGTGTGTTAAATTATGGCTGCTGTAGGGTGACAGTTCAGGGCTGGGCAGACCTGGTGTATAGATATGTATACGTTTTGCATTCATATATTTGGCAAACATCAACTTTTTCTGTAATGGTCCACTGTAGTGTTTCTCTGTATTGCAATTTGTCCAGTGATTCGGTCCCATTCACTCTCACAATTTAGCTCAATCTATAGGATCTTATGACGCTGTGTCTCCGGTGCTTGGTTACAAAGTAACTCCAATGGCTCGAGAAAACAAACACTCCTCCCATAAAAGATGCAACGCGACGTCTGTGTCTCAAATTCTCACGCGAATGTTCCAGTGTAATTACTGTAACTGTCCACCAGCCCACGGTACCGGTGAGGAAGACATGAGCGAAAATCCGTTTCCAGATCATTCAAAAAGACCGCCTACCTGGAGGCCGGCAACACTTTTATAGAAGTTCAATCCACGCTGAACAAATCCCAGTTCATTTGCGCAAAACCGGCAAACAATCACAAATCAAAAGTAAGGATGCAAGGAGATAAGAGAGTCCAAAACCTGTATCACTCACTTGCGCTGCTGAAAATTTTCAGCAAGTCTCAGTTGTCACCCTTGGACCATCGCAAGAGGGGAAATCGATACAAATATTAAATTCCAGCGTAAAAGCTTGTGCTTTGCATCAATCAGACGCACGGGCGCCAGCCAAAAATGCCCAGAAGACGTTTATTAGTCACTACTTAAGCTGACAGAAATACCGGCCGCAATGCACAGGCACATAAGCTGGTGACAGCTTGCGGGGAATTACGGAAGTAAGGAGAGACTTCCGATCTGCAGAGGAATGGGGACGCGCCGGGCAGACATTAAGCAGGTTAAAGCTGCAATGCAGCGGAGGAGGTGCTGGCCAGAAGCCTAAACACAGACCTGGAAGAGAGACAAACTCAGTAACAGCATACAGGTCGGGCCCACACTGACTGTTGAATATGAGTCGAAGGACGTGGCAGCCGCGTGATTGGTTAATAAAGGGGGCGGCGTGCGTTGGGTCTGTGCTGCACCCGTGGCGGAGAGCTGCCAGTTCAGAGCCTAACAGTTTGTTCCCTGTGATGGGCTGCCATCCATCCCATACAGGGTGTCCCCTAGTAAGGCCCCCAACTCCTGATTGCTCTGGGGATGCTGGCTGACCCAAGTACCGCGACCCTCTCACCCATGTGTATGTGGGGCTCACGGAGAGCGAGATGGGATAAGCGAAACAGACACCCCCACTTCCTCAGGGGCATGAATGCAGTATCACTATTCCATCACATAGTATACTCATGAAGAAAGGAGTATTTCTCGTGAAGTACTAATCATTTAATCATCCATCCATCTTAGAGGGATTTTCAAAGGCAGCATAGGGTACAGGGCAGAGGAACAAGTTAGATAGGATGTCATATAGAATAGAATAGAATAGAATAGAATAGAATAGAATAGAATAGAATAGAATAGAATAGAATAGAATGACTTTATTGTCATTGCATATTTTCTTGCACAACGAAATTTGCAGAGTATTTCATGGGATGCGCATATATCTACTCATCGCAACATAGCTGCAGTGCAGACATAAGCATATAATTATAATAACACACTGCAGACAGACCCCAGGTTACAAACGGGATCCATTCCTTAAGTCTATGCTTAAGTCGAATTTAGCCTCAGCAAATTCTTAGTATAGAATATATAATTTAGCTTTTTATGTACACAAAATACTTGAAAACTTCAGAATACACTAATAATACCGTAGTTATCATTATTATTATCAATAATAATAATAACAACAACAAATAAAAGCATTGTAAAGTACAATGTTTAGTATCTCAAGGTGTCCACTGAAGCGGTGCAGTATTTCCACGACCATCGCAGCGTTGTGTGTGAGTTCGTTCTTAGCTCTGCATTTACCCTGAAGTTTTAATATCACAGGCCGTGTAGAAGTGCGTTCCTAAGTACAGGTCGTCCATAAGTTAGCCATTCAGGGTACTGCCTGAACGCTGAGTGATCCAAAGGCGAGCCTTCAGGCCACGGGAGGAAAACGCCCAGTAACAGAAAGGGGCAGAACACCGCGGCCAGCCATGGAGAGGGAGCAGTGCTGTCGCCACACCATCACCATCATTACACCTGAAAGAAACAGCATCGCAGAGAACAATGCCTTTCACACTCGCGCTAAGGGCTGGAGAGAATTCAAAACGGGCTCAGCGGAGCACCAGGCCAAACAGACACTGCACTCTTTTCCCGTGCGCACGCCTGACAGTTTTCTGGCTGCTCGGTTCGCCCGAGAAAGGAACAACCGCGGCTCGCTCTTTAAAAGGAGCCGGACTCTAGCTGGACTATAACAATAGGATGATTAACAATGCGATTGTGTTCATTTCTCGCCGATTAAGGCCCATGGGCATTAACGCCAGCAGAGTAGTGTGCTGCGTACGGCCGCCGTCAGCGTACCCCGGTTCCTGCACCGGTACCCCGTTTACGTTGGCACGCCGGGGCGGCGCAGAGGTGCGCAGCAGACGGCTATAGTCCGTCATTCTTTGGCATCTGTGGCCCATCCACGCGTTTATGGGCTGACATCACCGGCGCACGCATTAGCACACGGCCCCTTGGCAGTGCAAACCGAGGCCCCAGAACATCACGTCTCCACCATTAAGGTGGGGCTACTCCAGGGATCCAGTTACACGCGTGTCTTGCTTAACATGTGCACTGCATGTGTGCCAGGAAAAACAGATAACAGCACGTTGCATTCTTGCACAAGGCATTTGCACTTGATAATATAAAATTAGCTGTGAAACTTCCTGTTTTCCATACACACATTAACACAATTAGACAGTAGAAAATTTAAATGCTCCCGCATTTACTTTTTAAGCTATTTGATTCATTCCGATGCATTAAAAAATGCAATGCACTACAGGTTCAGTATACCTTAAAAGGAAATTATGGTGTCTGGACTTCCAGAATAAATGAATTTAATAGCTACATGCACTGCACTGCATGTGCCTAAAATGACGGGCTGTCAGTTGTAAACCGGTTGTAACGTGACAGCCATTATTAATCAGGCCTAATGACAATAACGCCTCCATGCAGCCTATTTCCTGAGAGCATCATCTGTCCTGTCCTATCTTGTCCTACTCTGTCCTGCCCAGCCCAGCCCATCCTGCCCTACCCAGTCCCTTCCTGCCCAACCCAGTCCTGCCCAGCCCAGCCCATCCTGCCCTACCCAGTCCCTTCCTGCCCAACCCCGTCCTGCCCCACCCCGCCCCTCCCTCCCTACCCCTTCCCCCCCTGTCCTACCCTACCCAGTCCCACCCTGCCCAGCCTTGTCCTGTCCTGCCCTTTCCATTAAAGCATACGTTCCAGAGAGAAGAGTCAGCCAAGATCCCTGGAGCAATTGGGGTTAAGGGTCTTGCTCAAAGGCTCAATTGTGACATCGCTCTGCCAGCGACGGGACTTGAACCGGCAACCTTAAAATGAAGTGCATAAGAGTATTAACCTGCCTCCTTAGAAATTGACATGATATAGACATGTTATAAAATTAATTATAAATTTCTTTCACTTATTCACTTATTTCACTTGTATGCACTAAAAACCTTGCTTTTACGATTAATCGTGAAAAAATGCGAAAAAAGGAAGCTCATCGCGTGATCAAATACCTGGAACACAAGGATGTTTTTATGGCTGAAATAGAGAGCCCCTTTGCTGAAGCAGAGGAACTGCCACACTGGTGAGCAGGCTTACATTCTGTTTAGACGAGCAGTAAGCATGGCAACATAGCGGTGGATTTACGCCACTTGCGTGAGGGCGGAGCCCATTCTGAAGCCCTACCGCTTTCACATTCCGGTTCACGCTTAGCTTAACATATCTGAGTGCAACCTGGGACTGAAATGCAGGGCGTGGCAGCTGAAACCGACCGGAGTGCCGCTTGCTTTCAATCAGGGTATTCATTGGAGCCCAGTTTGAGAGCCTTTGAGCTTGGCATTTGAAGGCCGGGTTGGAGATATTTTCCCACTGGTGCAAGAAGTGGGTTCACTCCAGTCCATCCACACAGTGCTCATTGAAGCCCGCTCTCTGGATCTCACCGGCACCCTCACACCACCTTGGCCCCCACAAAGAGGCCTCAGTGCGCCCGTGCGTGGTGAACTCACCGCTCTGTAATTGGGCCGTTTTGACTGGCTAACCGCCTGGTTCATAATCATAGGACGGACCAAACCATCTCTTATACCGCCACCGTCGCCAGCCCCCCCTTGCCACTGACCAATGGTAACGTCCGACTTTCTGCCTTGAAGCTGGTTTTCAAAAATTAATTCCACTTCAGCTAACTGAATAACCCTTGAGCACTACAGTCATCTTGGGCAGTATCTTGACATGAATCAGGCTCCTGATATTAGTTTAACATGATAAAAACCTTAACATCGTTTCATGAGGGTCCATTACATTCAGCTGTCGTCTAAACAGATTGATTACAACAGCCAAAAGGTGAGCTGGATTTCAGTGTCAGGTTGGACAATCTCACTTGACTTTAGCACAGGACACAATTACAGTGATCTTCATAGTGAGCTGCTACAAAACTGCAGAAATATCCATCACACACCTTAAATAATTAGCATTTTAGCCCCTCAGTAAGAAGTTGATCAATGGAAGAAGGTGTTCAGATTCCATTTTAATCCTCAGCCATTGCACCAAAGCCCTTCCACCGCGAAGAACTGCCGTCAAGAAGAAAAAGAATACTATCTCAGTGATCATTGTAGCTCCACAATGAAATCTCCCAGATAGTGGACAACAGGGTCCGCTAACAAAAGAACTGTAAACGCTGCCCTGATTTGTCAGCAAATTAAGTAACACTCAAGATCAGGTTGTACACTATAGGCCTGCTAGAGTCATACCAAGCCAATTAATCCTTCACACTCACACTAGTGGGTCCCTGGCTATTCAGTTCAGCAGAACATCTAGGCATCCTCAGCATAATCCAATAAACCTTGAGAGAAAGCATCTTATAAAGCACAATCTGGAGACGTTCCCAGGCGGCGGTAGCCTGTCGGCGCGTAGGGAGTGTTCCTCCCTCATCACACGGCCACCCCTACTTCTCCCACCCCTTCACGCATCCTGAGGACGGGCTGCCGCGGCACAAAGTGGCGGACATAGGCTTCGGCCTAACGGCAGAAACCGGCCAATCGTGACATTCGGTATGGTTTCTGATCCTGTTAAGCATTACGTTCCGTTCCGAATGGCACTGCAAGGAAAAAAGAAAAAGAAAAACACCTAAAGCTTCCAATTACATCTCCGGTAATTGGGCTCGTGATCATCTAAAATGTATACCCCCCCCCCCCCAAAAAAAAAAAAAAAAAAACCAAAAAGGGTCCGGCGCAATTTTTTGGGGGTGCCTAAACCACCCTCAAAATCATCACTCACTATGGGCAATTTAAAGTTACTCAATGGCAGCACTTATTGGAAAGGAGCACATACTGTACACAGTGGAGAACACAGTGATTCTGCACACCCAGAGCTGCTCTGAGGAAACACCATCTACCCACCTACCTACCTACCTACAAAAAAAGAGAGGAGAAAAAAACCCTATATACAGAATTCACCAACTATACACAAATTCCAAAAAGTTGTCATTTTGTCAACCATTCATCCAGTGCCGGTATATAAAAAGCCTGAAGACCACCCCAGAAAGCAGAGGGCATGATGACGGCCCTGAGGGGACAGACACCTGCATCCTTCAAAGGGCACTGTGGAGAATTTCCAAAGGAAATCCACGCCAACTTCAAGAGGATGTGCAAACTGCAACCATACTCAGCCGTGGCTTTTATCCAACACGCCACGCTGAAGATATTACACACGATTCCACACTGGAAATGAAAAACAACTTATTAAAATAAGTATTTACAAAAAAAAAAAAAAATGAATAAATTTGTTAAATACTGGAGCTGTTTTATTATTGGCATCGTGGAAAATTAATAAAGTTAGTGGGCTTACAAAGAATATATATCATATATGTAAAACAACAGAGCAGAGACAAATTTATACGGATTGTAGAATGGGACATAACAGAGTTCTCGAAGGAGGCCAGCCCAAGTAATAAACACCCATTTATACAGAGTACTTGAACAAATTCCCTCACATTCACAGTATATAAATTGTTTAATGATTCATACGGGACTGAATGTACCATTACATTTCTCCAGGTGTAGCGCACAATACCCGACATTCACAGATCTCAAAGACGGAACCCTTAAATTACATTCAAAAGAGCACCAGATCTGATCAACCACATATTACCCTTCCACTTTACGTCAGATTTGGCATAACTAAGATCACAAATCGGCATCCCAGGCAGATTTTTAGCGGCAGACTTCATAAGTATTTTTAGGTCCTGCTTCAAACCAGTAGATGGCAAACTTAACTCACTTAAGTCCACAAAACGGTTCATTCATGAGGTAAATAAAGAAGTGCATTATTAATTTATGCCATAACACAGGCTCTGCCGCCAATATTTATTTAGCCAGCTGTTTCCTCCTGTGCCCTTTCAACTGTATAGAAGCGGGCCTTATGCTAGCGCTCACCAAGCCCATTTGCCCAAGACCTAAGGAACATTTTGTCACCGTGTAGGTACTACAAGCAGCCTTTTCACTCGCAGCTACACTTTCGGGCTCCTGCGGCGCTGTACAGTCCCATAATTCATGGAGTATCCACAGAAACACACCGCAGAAACAAGTGCTAAGTTATACTAATACTGAATGATGATTAGTTTACAAAAACGACCAGATAAAACGTCGGATCCTTTTTCATTGCACTGTGGTAGACCATGCTGCAGTATACAAACAGACAAGTAAAGTATACATGTTATTGGAATCGCAATGCCAGTATTCTTTTTGAGCAGATGTTGATTAACGTGACGTGTATGGAAGTACAAGTTAATTATAAAGAGCCACACAACCCCCCCCCCCCCCCCCCCCCACAAAAAAAAAAAAAAAAAAAAAAAAAAAAAAAAAAAAAAAAAAAAAAAAAAAAAAAAAAAAAAAAAAAAAAAAAA
>JAABNY020000119.1:27734001-27747127 GCA_015164015.2 Brevimyrus niger
GGTGGGGGGGATGGGGGGGAGGCGGTGGGGGGGGAGGGGGGGGGGGGGGGGGGGGGGGGGGGGGGGGGGGGGGGGGGGGGGGGAGCATCAGCCACTTAACTGATGTATCTCCTGTGATTTGCAATAAACTGTCATTCAGCTTGGCCGACCGACAGCAACAACTTTGTTCCCGATGTTTCTTTTAATTACTGTTTACTCATTAAAGTAATTTACACGGCAGAGATGTTTGAGGAGCTGCATCACGGCTTCGGAAGTCCTGGAAGAGGGGGTCTGTAGACCTGAAGAGCGCTATGTTTGATCCACACGCTGCAGGGCAGCCCTTTTTGATTTGTTAATGTCCGATGTCATTTTACGTCAAGTCATCGCTTTGCAGTGCACTGCTTCCCACTGTCTATTAAATGCCCGGAAGCTTCTGACAGCCTGGAAGATCAGAGGCGGGAGCTGCGTTTATTAGACCCCTATCTTTTGTTTCTGTGCACTGGATGTCCTTTGGAAAAGGGGCGTGTCTTGTGTTTAATCAACTGTAATGGGTCATTTTGAAACAGGGTGAGAGTGCAGCGGAATTAAGGGCGGGAAGGTGGGGGCTTTCTCTCTCTCTCATCATCACTATCTCTTCTTCTCCTAATCCCCCCGCCGTGAGGAATAGAGAGGTCAAGGTCTGTTCACCCGTCACCAGGAGTGTCTGACCCAGAATTATCGAGCGGCTCTCAGTCCATTGCGCTGCAGAGGAAAGCCGTTATTTACAACACGCAGGCTTGTGAGAAGGAGACGGTGACAGTTATACAAAATCCTAAATAAAGGCAGCAGATACCAAACTATATGGCAAACTATACGTAGGAAACGACACTGACAAGCAAAAATGCCGTTTACTAGCATGATGCAATAATGAAAAAGAGAGTCCATGATGTTGTGTTTTGGCACCTAGACATGCAATAAAAAAATTAAAATTCCTTTGTGAACCGTATGTAGTGTAAAACAAAAGGTGTTAGTTCCAGGTGGAATAAGCATTAAACATACCACAGCGCCATTTACAACAGTCCATTCTCAATCCTCTCGTGATCCCTTCCTTGTTCCTACAGATGCTGAGGGGCTTGGAGGAGTGAAAGGCAATCACTGCGCATTGTGGGAAATGATGACCTTTAGTGTTTGCGCAGGTGATTGGTCAGTCTCTGCTGAGTCCTCATACCTACTTAGAGTGGGAGAACACACAAAAAAAACCACATTTCATCTGTGTAATTACATAAAGTCCGGATCAAATTCTGATTAACAACTCATTTTAATTGGCAACCCACTGCATTTTCTCCTTAAAGATGATTGCAGTAAAATGCACACACAGACTCGTTACCTGCCTTATGAAGACACTCAGCATTTTGAAACATCACAATGAAGTGATTCTTATTATGACAAATACCGGCAAAGACTGTCACTCACCCTGAATGTATAGAACGATTTGAAAGGCATCTTTGAAAACCCTGGGAATGCTCTGTAGGGCGTGAATATTACAAGCTTATGGAAAGACTTGGTTACAGCTATAAGGTTATACTTGTGTCAGATATTCCCGCATTCTTCTATATCAGAGTGCTGAATGAGGTGGTAAAGTCATGGAAAATAATTCAAATGTTACCTGTTATTTGTCAACAAGATGCCTCTGCAAACATTGGCTGAAAGCCTTTGTAGCTCCATCGGCTCAAATCTTCTCACCGGAAGATGGGAAGACAAAGGAGCATGAGAGAGCGATCCTCTACTGCACGGAGCGAGAAAGGGATCATACATAAGCCATCGTCGTCTTATTTATGGTGACACAAACATTTATCGTATCACTGAAACTGTTCGATCACACTGCCATGACGCCGTGTATGGGTTTGCGGATGAGAACTCTGTCCCACTGCTCGGAAGGTCACCGGGTCAAATCTCTTGGCTGGGAGAGTAATGTCACCACAAGCAAAGGCTTTAACCACAAATTCTCGGGGGGGGTTTACTGACCATGCTCTCTGAACCTCACTTGAATGTTTTTATGTACAAGAACATAACATATTATTTGCTTGGTACATATAATACAGCATTATGTTCTAACTTATGTAACAATAAACCACAATCTAAGGCTTAGTTACATACTGATCTCATGTTCGTTCATCGTTAAAGTATGGTGATGCATCTTTTACCTCAAGCAGTTAATATATTTGTTACTATATCTGTTAATTCTGATAATCTTTGTGAACTACAAAAGGGACGACTGAAGGAACAAGTCATAAATAACACAAGTGAAGTACTGATCTTGTGTTTGGTCATCAATAACGAATCAGGACCCGTCGTTTCTCTCAAGCAGCTACTGTATTTGGTCCTGATTTGTATTTCAGTAGCATCTATGTATTTGTATCCCCTCAGGTGATGTATCACCCGAAAGCGGCCTTAAGTAAAAGCAATGTGAAATTGTATCTGTTACTGGCCAAGTTGTGAGATTGGGGTCCTTCACTAGATTCCAGTTCAGTAGGAATGACTTTCAAGTGAATATAGCAGCAGAAAAAAACATTTCACAGGCAGCAGCATAACCGAAATGATAAGAAACCACAATCCCTCAATTAAGGTCAGATACTACTGGGCAGTGATGGAGTATTAAAGACACTGTGCTTATAAATTGCCCCGAAACCATCAGCACAGGGAGTTAGCAGCTAGCAGTCATGGTCTCGCCTGAAATACAAATCAATAGTAATGCAACATCACAAAACTGCACCTGAAGATATAGTGAAGATGCCATGTCAATTTTCTCACATTATAGCACCTCCAAATATGCATGCATTTCTCTGACCAAAGATGCATTCTGAATCATAATAAAATGGGAAAAATGTAAATGATAATAATTATATATACACACACACACACACACACACACATATATATATATATATATTGTGTGTGTGGAAAATAGATGCTTCGAAAAATGGATAGATGGTTGGATGGATACATGCATGCATGGATAGATGAAGTTCCTGTCATGGGCAAAGAGTATTATAATCTACCTTATGCCTTCATTTTCTGTGACCGCATATCTATGTTTTGCAGCTTTTCATTGTGTGATAAACATATGCTTCTCGTTCCTTCTATCCAGCATCTACCTTCTATCAACGATTATCTAACATCTGTTCGCCCAAAATACTACGAAAACAAATTTAAATATTTAAACTGATGATTAGTGTTAATATGTTTATTTCTGCGGGTGGCGTAGTTAAATAACATATTTTTAGGGATAATTTAATTTGTATCCCTCTCTAAAAAGAATATAAAAATATTAATTATGGTGATCAAAATAACATCGATTTATCTTTGGACTCTTTCACCACTAGTACGGCGTAAGTAAACAAATGAGAATCTTTACGTTTGTAACAAAGTTGCATCAGAAGCTAGAGGGTGCTGCATAAGGGTAAACTTAATTATTTGTATCAAATTACCGAATTATCTTTTTCCCCAAAAAACGCTGCTCTCCACACGCTTCCAGATTGTTGCTGTTATTGTCCCAATTGCATGTCCTGAACCGGCCTAACCCTAACCCTAACCCTAACCCTATCTGCTCTTATGGGCAATAGAATTCAGGTTTCACATCCTACCTCCACTCTGTGTGTGTGTGTGTGTGTGTGTGTGTGTGTGTGAAGGGGGGGGGGGCAGATATATATATTACATTTTGGAGACCTAATGTCCCCATGTGATGAGAACCTGACATACTGGGGACCACTTTTCCGGTCACCACAAGAGAAAACTCATTTTCATTAAAACTGTAAAGCAAAAAAGTAAAAAAAGCCAGAAGTCATGCACTTTGTTTGGTGACTTATAATTAAGATTTATGGCTGGGGACAGGTTAAGGCTGTGATTACAGTTTTGCTCATAGAAACGAATGGATGGTCCCCACAAATATATGAATACATACGCGAGTGTGTGTGTGTTTGCTGCTAACGTCACATGGGTTTCCTCTCCATTATACGACAGTCAGCCTGTCCATCCACTCATTTTCTGCAGCAGTTTGTCCTATTCAGGGCTGCCGAGTCTATCTATGGGTATAAAGCAGAGAATAACCCAGGATTGGGCGCCACCCCATTGCAGGGAGGAGAGACAGCAGTTGGGGTAAATGGCCGTGGTTTGTCTGTGTGTGCCCTCTGGTGGACTGACGTCCCATCCAAGGAGCATCCCAGCCTTGTGCCCTGCGCTGTATGGGACAGTGACCCCGACTAGGATAAGCAAGACAAATGGATCAATAGCTCTTATACAAAGTTCAATAATTATGAATAATAGAATCTGTCCAGTGAAAGAAAGGTAACGCAAATCGCAGGGGAAAAAAAATGACAGCCCTGGACTGTGAAGGATCCTCCAATCTGGATGTAGACCTTCTGATGATTGGTTAGGCCTGAATTCACCAGAAACGAAATGGCCTTTATAGCTAACGGCAAAGATCCCTCTTCATGTCCTCGAGATACATGTTAGCTCTATTGCTTTAGTACCTTTAGCAATTTAACATTAATGATCAACGGAATCATGCAAGGACATTGCGGATTTATCAGCACCGGGGTTCCCCTTTCTTCGAGCTGATTACAAAAACTGTCCAAGCTGTCGCCATCAACCACACTAAGCAAATCCATAATCCTATAAGGAGATGGATATTAACTTTTCATTTTCCCATATGTAAACACTGTCAAATATTCAACATAATCGATTTATTAGCTGGGGATGTTGCGTCTCCAATGCAAGGCGTGAATTATTTTTTTTATCTTCTGGAGAATTCCGTCTTCAGGTGAGATTGCCAGTAAGAAAACAGCGTGTATCTCGAAGTTTATTTGAAGATTCACGGGAGACTGGCTTGACATCAAAGCAGGACTTGGCAGCTGACGGACAGTCATTGCTGATTTTCAGTGGTGTTATTTTAGACTGGAGTCAATTTTTCCCCCTTTCAGAACACGGAGACAGTACCAACCTAGACTTAAATAAAAAGCTTTCAAAGAATCCCACACGACTAAAGAATGAGGGAATCACAGCGGCCTTTGCCACATGATGAAGTCTAACATCATCACCCTTCCGTCAGATCGATATGACAAAACAAAGAAAGGAATTTCCCAATATTTGCCTTGCAGAAATGAAAGTTAAAACACGTAACTTATTTAATATCACCATAAAAGAATCCCATGGAATATCTGATGAGATATGCTCGATTAGCTGTTTTATATAGTAAAAAGATTGTGATTATTGCCTAATATGAATACACTACCTTAAGTATATGACAGGCATAATATTATTAGGGATGGGAAATTTTTAGTGCATCACATAGTCGGGATTTAATTGTGTGTCTGTTTTGAAAGCACTGAAATTCAGCTTATTCTTGTCTGCCAGTAGCATTTCTTTGGAAATTAATAATGAATTAAAATATGGGTCATTCTCATGAACTTGAGAATTAAAAAAAAAGTTTAAATGAAACACAATACTTTTTGTGCAGAGCATCTGACTTTACCGTAATGCTTTAGGTATATAAAAATTGCGTCATTTGTTACTGATTTTTAATAATTTTGCCAAAAATCAATGAACTGCATAAACTTTTCCTAAATTTTTCATCTTCAATAAATTTAGTTCACAATAAACAATCAATTCCTATAATAAGGTTTTGCTCAGTTTTTGGTTAGTTTTGCCATTTTTTTTTTATCTCACCTCTGTTTTTTTTTAATTTGATGAATTGCTTTTGTTAATTTCAGAAACAGATGATTAAATACCCCAGAGGTAAAAATTGTCGGTTTAAACAATGAAGCTGTATAGTTTGAGTCTGTAAACTATTTTGAAAAATCAGAGAAAATTATTATGTTACAGTAATGAGCTGATGAAAATCACCCTTATACTCCCCTTTGTAATAACTGTATATTAATTTGGGGATTAAGTCATGGGTTGGCAGTGGTGCAGTGCTTAGCACTGTAGCCTCACACCTCTGGGACCACGGTTTGAGTCTCCGCCGTGGCTCCAGGTTATCCCCGTGTCACTTGGGGGTTTCTCCTCACTGTCTAACATGCTAAGGTAAACGGGGGAGGGGGGGGGGGGGGTTGAACACTGGGTCCAGAACCCTGGATGGATGTGCAAATATTTATGTTTGTAAGTAGTGAAAGTGAAATGTTAGGTGTGATTAATTACAAATATGGAAAACTACGATTCATATATTTTTTGATCGATTCGCAGCGCTATTTATTATGCAGATAGATAGATAGATAGATAGACAGATAGATAAAAACATTCAAAAGAAACAAAACCTACTATGAACCTGCAATTAATGCAAAACAGCCTGACACAGTGATTTAATTGTGTGTTCCAGGCTCATTCATATGAATGATCATAAAAGGTCTTTGGAATGCAGGCTTCAAAATCATCGATACAAATGACATATTGACAGGAGCGGGTGGCTGCACGTACTCCGAATAAAACCCACAAATGTAAAGAGACGCAGTCTTAATGAAACTTCGAAAATTAAAAGGCACAGAGTGAATTTATGGTCCATAGTACCGAGCCTACTGAACGGTTGAAGGATCTTGCAATGGAATGAAGACAATCAAAGCAGGTGGACCCTCAAACGCGCAAAGCTTACGATGTTCAGCATGCATTAATTGTGCCAAAAGTCCTTTAATAATTACAGTTAGTATTATGGACTCTGATGAATATTCTTCATCTGTTCTTTCATTCCCGGTGTTGCAGTATGAAGCTGCTCCACTTAAAAAAAAAAAAAAAAAAGCTATAAACCTGCTGACTTAAATGTTCAGGGCAATTGATGTGATCCACGTGCCCCATAATCCACATCACAGCCTTGCACATATGCGCCATAAATTGATCACAGCTGACACTTTTATCTAAAGTGCTTTATGATTTTTTATTTTTTTTTTCCCCAGGTATACAATTGGACGTGTTACTGAAGTAATTCAGGCTAAATGCCTTGCTTGCTTGAGGGTATCAGTAACCCTATCCTGGGATTTAAACCAGCAGCCTTTGGATTTAAATTCCATAACTTTTACTACTACGCTACCTGCGGCTTCTCTGGCAATAAAGGGCGGTTCGTTATCCGTGAAGGGCATTAATTATCTGTTTCCATGCGGGACAGCCACGGGAGAAATCCCGGCGTGTGCCGCAGACGTAAACATCGCCCCAGTTTTGGAAGCCAGATATGGAGCTGGCGAAGTACAGATGTCACACCGAGAGGAATTTATTCTGTCTCCCTCCAACCTGAACCGTCCAAGATGAATAAAGCACGTGAACAGCCTGCGGTGTCCCTAGTGCTCCCCCCCCAAAAGAAACGCGCCAGGGAGAATAAAACCGAATTACAAAACCCAATTATGTCGAGGAATTTCTAGGCCCGTGCGTCAAAAAATGAAAACGGATAACAGAAAGTGTGCCTTTTTTTAAACGGATGGGATAAATGGGCAGGCTGATGGGTCTCAGTGTCGACGAGATGTCTATGGTTCTGGAGTGGAGCTCATTGCGCTGATGCGACTCGGAGACACTCCGCTTTATACCAAATGTGAGGGCGTGATGTTTTCGTATTGCTTTTAGAGGACAAACCCATATTCACAGGCTGCATGAGTGATTTAAATGGCTCTCAGGCTCAGACAGGGAAGAGGGATACAGAGGACATCATAGATATAAAGTAGCACAATTTGAAGATTTATTATTTTTTTTGGTGAGCATATAAAATGGTGGAGATATTTGAAGTTTTTTTCCCCGGTGTATAAAAATGGAGGAAATGTTCCGATCGTACTGGCAGGCAGGTGCTAAGATGCATATTGGAGACGCGCACGGACGACACGTGCGGTCTACCCAATTTATTTTATAAGTCACACTGGGATTTGGCCCTCTTTTATAAAAGTTTAACTTTTTAATATGTTTTGAGCCAAGATACGCAATTAAAATCAATTTTTACATGTTGTAATAACTGATCCATATGAGATTCTTTTAAAAATATTTTATATCGCACCTTTAAAAAAAAACCCAGAAAGTACGCCTTATGCTAAGCAACAAGATCAGTGATTTTAGCTATTAGCTAAATCATTAGCGTATAAAGACAATATAAAAGAAGAAGAATCCACGTGCTTGACAGTGGGACGGTCCCAGTGGTTGTGAAAAGCTCGGTGATGAATGTGGAGGCGTGTGTCCTGTGTGCGGAGGCTGGTCAAAGGGCAGATTACGGACCCGGATAAAGGCTGATCGAGCCAGACAGCCGCCCAGGAAGCCCGAAAACGTAGCATCTCTCGACCTCCCCGAGCTGCTTCATCGCAGTACTCAGGCTACCAGAAGCTTTGACGAGCGACGGAACGTACTACCTGCGTGTGCAGTAGGTTCTGTGTTCATGTGCCCTGTGCTCCTCCCAAATGTTTCATCGATAACGCATTACTGATACGATGGGACAGAAAGGTCCCAGACGTCTAAGCTAGCTGATCTTGGCATCGTCAAAATGAATCAATAACGGACCGCTATTTTATGAATATCGCAAAAACGGGAGACGGTGGCTTCATTGAGACACAGTATCCCTGCTGCATCTCGTTCGCTGAACATGTTCTAACGAAACAATGTAGTCCTGCTTGGTAGCTCAATGACCCCCTTTCAGAAACGAGCGGTGTACTCCATGCAACGAAGAGTGAGACACAAGACAGGAGAGTTATTCTCTCTAAATTTATTTATGTATTTATTCGTTTGTTCTGCGGGGGATGTGCCTGTTTCATGACAGCACTATGGAAGCCTGTTTGATGAAGCACAGGCTGGGCACTAAGGTAGAGCACAGGAGACAGGTTAGTACAAAGAGTCAGGACAAGAATACACAGACACACACACACACACACACACACACACACACACAGAACTGTACTCATGTCTTTGCGGGGATCATCCCCAAACCAATGGTGACCGTAACCATCACCCAGCCGTAACCTTAACCAAAAGTAGCCAAACAAATGCTAGACTTTTGGCATTCTTACTTTTTTGACTGCAGTCACCGATTTTTATAAAACCATGACCAAACCAAAAATGGTCCAGGTTTTTAATTATATTCTGGACAACATAATATAGCCAAGACACACATACACACACATAAAATAAAACACACATATTGGCCTACCCATTAATTTTTAAGGGCAAAAAACCCCTAATTCCAATCCTGACACCCTAAACTGCAACCCAGCCTAAACCTTAACCAGACGTAACCAAAAAAATATGAGACGTTTAGCATTTTTACTTTTTGATTGCATTCAGATTTTTTTTTTTTTTAATAAGACTGAGGTTATACAAATGGGGACCTGGAAAATGTCCCCAAAAGCTTCCTGGGGGCTACAACAGGTGGCTGCCCTTCACGGCCAGCTTGCTCTCACTTAGAGAGTGTAAGTTTGTGGAGGCATAAGGATAATTTCCTCATGGGGATCAATGAAGTATCGTTTGTTATTTAAAAAAGAATTTTCATGTCAGACTACTGACTTGCCATTGAAACCATATTTCCGCTTCTCTGAATTCAGTTAAGCATTCAGATATAGATGCTTATGATGATACTGTGGCAATTTCAGTGATACGACAGTGACAGGCAGGAGGAGAAGGATGGTGTGATTATGGAAACTCAGCCTTTTATGAAATAAATGCAACATAGTGCATTCTAGAGCTTAAAAAGTAAATAAGAAAAAAACCTGAAATGACAATCACATAAATGATCAAACAAAGCTTGTACAGTTTGGGGCCTGAAAGGGGTGTTAAATTCAAGCTCTTTTCGGTGAATAATAAACCTACTGAAATTAGGAATCAGCTGGTCCTCATATTCAAACGGATGCATCTAGAAGCTCCAATGGAAAATTGGCATAATTCCAGAAAACGTAGCGGGCTACTGCCCCAACACTGGAAGCTGAGTCCAGATTTGCCAGTCCAGATTCGGACACCAAGGAACGTATAACTGACGTGTAACTGGTTTGTTCCAGACTTCTAGCACTTTTGCCGGCCCTGTTCGGGCATTACTCTTCATTTGGTGGCCCTCTTGAGTGGTATTAAGGGGTTAGCCAGTCGCTTTAGCAGCGTGCCTGTGCCGCTTTGTCAGAACAGACATGGTAATCAGCGCCAGCTTTTATCTCCTCTCACATAACGAGTTAAATTAGCCACGGCACCGGTGCTGAACCTCATCCGCCCAGCCATCACTCTTCATTAAGGCCAGGGGCCGGCCCCGTGTGAGTGTGCAATACTGCAAATGACTGTGACGGTGTCAAGTGCCCTTAACCTTCTACGACTGTAGGCAGAATGATAGGGATAGGTGATTAGTATTTCAATTCAGGATCTCTGAATCCAAAACCCCATTTTTTTCTCATAATAGGCCGGATAAAAAATGATATATTTTAGCAGGAAAGTTGGGTAAGTTGAAGAAACTCGATTAGAAGTATTATAGACAGGCTTTGACCTCAATAGACCACAGAATCACCACATAACCCCGGTTTGATGGTTGTACTTTATAGAGTTCAGCATATTGGGTTCGGTTTCTTTATAGTTCTGCCTTCTCTTCTAATTCTGTTTCATGCCCACATTTATAAAATCTCGGCTTTTGAAATGAAAAGAAAATTGAAGGCGACAGGGATCCACTGGGTAATCATAATCAACCCCCCATGCTATGTAACATAATTGCATGGTATTTTGTCATATAACAAGGATTTAAACAGGATTTGAACTTTTTTTTTTTTTTTTAGAAAAGTGAAGCTCACGCATATCACAGTGAAACAAACAAATCATTCGTTATTGTTCTTTTTAAGGATCCCTCTTTTGGAGCCCAGGCAGCGTCTCCGCTGAGGTCATATCCTGCTTGGAGCTTGGGGTGGCATGGCCGCCATCTCCGCTGAGGTCATATCCTGCTTGGAGCTTGGGGTGGCATGGCCGCCGTCTGTGCTGAGGTCATATCCTGTTTGGAGCTTGGGGTGGCATGGCCGCCGTCTCCGCTGAGGTCATATCCTGCTTGGAGCTTGGGGTGGCATGGCCGCCGTCTGTGCTAGGAATGCAAGGCTGGGCGTGTGTCAGCGACGGGCTGGAGCTGTCCCCGTGCACCCTGCGGGTCCTGGCGTGAGCCTCGCCGTGAAATCCAATAGCCTCCAATCGCTGTGAGCTATGTCTCCCTCCCCATTTCCTGGTCGTTCCCATGCAGACATTAATGCATCAAAGGCGCCGGCCGGGACACGAATGCCAAAGACGCTTCCCTTGCAGGTGATTAGAGACTAAAGAAGGCAAGAAGCCGCTATGCTGGAGATAAACAGATCGTCCGCGTCTGTGGCTCATGTGCATAGCGTGTTGCTTCGCCCCGTCTAGCTGGGTTTCTCGTGCGTCTGCCAGTAACTAGACCCATTTGGGCTCTCCGAAAAGAGGCTGGCCCTCCTAGTACCTTTACGACGCCTCCTAAGGAATAGCCCGCGAACGCGAGATCTATTTCAGACACGCCGTTTGGGAAATGCGAAGCTGAGTATAATGCAAATAGCAAGAAGCGGTGAGAGCTTAGCTAGGATTCCGGCATCTGTGGTCAGCTTTGGCCTTTTTCTGCTTTGCTTGCAAAGAGACCCATTTTATTTATTCACATACCCTTCTGTGCCGCTGTATTTTTGCTCCAAAATATGCAACGTTTGCATTTATAGGTTTTGCAGTTTGAATAAAAATATGCGTGACCTTATGCAGAAGAAAATGTTCCTCATAAAAGGAAAACAAGGGAATAAAGCAAGAAATGCTTTTCATTCTAGAATTGCAGTGCAGCGTACATATTTCTGTTTAATGTTTAACTATATATCGTGTATAGGGTTGGGGGGCTAGGATTGTGTCCCAGGCCTGGTAGGAGAACAGCCTGGATAAGATGGTAGGCAGGTCATTGTAGGCAGGGACGTAGCTAGAAATCCCCCCCCCCCCCCACAACAAAGTGCCACCTTAGTTGCCCTACTAAGGACAACTAAGGTGGACAATTTCAGTCTGAAGAAATATGGGTGCATAGAATTTGCCAGTAGAAGGCCCCAGCAGTAAATTTTGAAGTAATGTGGGGCGTTGGTGGTGCAGGAGGTAGCGCTACTGTTCGGCAACCGGAGGGTTGCAGGTTTGAGCCCCGGGTCCTCCTGACCCCATCGAAGTGTCCTTGAGTAAGACACTGAACCCCAAATTGCTGATGAGCTGGCAGGCACCTTTGCATGGCAGCCTCCGCCGCCGGTGTGTGAATGTGAGGCACGTATCGCGAAGCGCTTTGGTAAATAGATGTTAGTTTGCTGAAATGAAACGCCGTTGGACTGCTGGAGGGAACTGGAGTACCTGGAGAAGGCACACAGGACAAAGGGAAGAATGCAAACCCAACACACACGGAGGAGCGGGATTCAATCCAGCGAACCTGGAAGTGTGAAGCAACACGGCCTCCGGGAGAAATCAACAGTGGAACAGAACTAAACTTTTTTAGCTAGTTATTCCTTTTCAAGTGTCCAATCATCGTCACCACTGTGCAGCAGCCTTGCTGTCATTTAGTGCCAAAATGTCATTTGGGGAAACCGCATTCTTGGTTGATTCCACTTAAGATGCATTATATACGCAAGTACTATTACTGAAGTAATCCAGTTTCACGTGCCACATGGTTACTGTGTACTGACAGGTACCCAGGCCACATGTATAATCAGGGCCCACGCAGCCCCTTAATCTCTGCAGGGCCATTATTTTAATAGAACCTCCTTGGGATTAACATTCTGCATTGAAAAAGTCACGTATGATAATACATTACTGATATACAAGAAAATTGTTACAATGTTTTCCCTGCATTTTGTTTCTCTTACTTTCCCGACACATTTTAATATGTTCATCTACAATAAATCCTCATTTCTCAATCCTTGACCCTCCGATTAATTAAAATAGTATTTATCTATGATTTCTTTACATTGCACGTGTTTTGTTGTATTTCTTTGGGGTGAACATTGTATAATGATTTTTTATTTTTTTTTGTTAATCACAATGACTTACGATTTGTACGAAATTGCCATTCTGCTCTATAACCTGTTTGTATTATAATGACTGTGACAGCGATATCAGAAATTCATTAACTGTTTAAAGTTTGAACTCATACAGTACTGAGGAAACTATTTACTGTTAACATAGCTAA
>JAABNY020000119.1:27747160-27757832 GCA_015164015.2 Brevimyrus niger
AGTTGACAGCTCCATATTGATTTTCTCCACCTGCCTGCAATGGCCCCCCCAAATTGGGTGAACGCTTTACCCCGACCGGAGCCAACCTCCAGCCTGAAGCCAATGGACCCCTGCGGCCCAGGCGGAACCTCACCGCTGCTTTAGTGGCCTTCCAAAATATGTTAAATATATTGTTTGTTACATCGCTGTTCTGCCATTTTTCTTGCTTTTTTCCCACCATCCTGCTCCTGCATTTATAAATATATATATATATTTATTTATCCCAATATGCTCCGTCCACATTTATCAATTGGAAATATTGCTAAGAAACCTGGTTCTGGCTATATCCTTGACAAATTTGAGCTTGTTGAATTCAAAGCTAGATGAAAAAAAGGAAGGAGAAACTAATAAATAGATGGCAACACACACACACACACACTCACACACATGCGCACACACACACACACACACACGCACACACACACTCACACACGCACACACACACAATTATATGGGCAAAACCCTAATCCCAATAATCACAACCTTAACCCCTACCCAGCCCTAACCTTAATCATAAGTAACCAAGCCAAATACAAGCCTTTTTGACATTTTCAGTCTTTTGACTTCACAGATTTTTATACAATTAAATTTCCCCTTGTGGGGGACATCAAAATAACAGGGTTTTACCACATTATGAGGACGAAGGTACTCAAATGGTTAACATACCGTAAATAAATTTGTTAGCAACGAATATTGAGTGTATTTTTAGTAAATTAGCGAGTAACATGCAAATGTAGAAAATGCAAAGACTTTTGAATTATAGTGTATGTTCAATGGAAAAACCCAAATCACTAAGACTTGCTTGAGATGAGATAGTGAACAGTCACATGACTTGGATAGTGAACAGAGTTACATGACACAGTGACAGGGGGATATTATATGGGGTACAGATTGAACCAAATGGTGGAAAGGAAGTAAACCTGTTTTAGCTACCCTGCTGGGTGAGTACAGTGAGAAATAAGATGGTCTTTGGAAGGACAACAGCTGGAATCAGACATAAATATCTAGGCCTATGGCCTGAGCCTATGGACTGGGCCTATGGACTGGGTCTATGGACTAGGCCTATGGCCTGGGCCTATGGACTGGGCCTATGGCCCGGGCCTATGGACTGGGCCTATGGCCTGAGCCTATGGACTGGGTCTATGGACTAGGCCTATGGACTGGGCCTATGGCCTGAGCCTATGGCCTGGGACTATGGACTGGGCCTATACTCTGTACCTGAGAAGCAAAGCAAGTGTTCATTTTAAAACAATGTCTTATTATGCACATTTGACTCAGTTAGTGGTTAAGCTACCTTGTATGTAACCCTGATACACTAAGCCCCCAACAGCCCTTCCCAAAATTCTTTCAGGTTTGTCAGTTTTAATCACGATCTGCACGGTTAATGCATTGGGAGTGAGCCAATAGTCTCACTATTTATGCTTCTGACTCCTTGCTGACTTTGACTTTCTCCACGCGAATATGAATCTTTAGCTCATTTTGGACCTTATTGATTTTGATAAAAAAAAAATTCGGAATAAATGATCAAGCTTGAGATACAAATGAGGGCCCCGAGTACGATTTGCATTAGAGGTGATACTGACCTTTAAAAACATTCACAGGCTGCTGCCGTCGGTGGGTAGAATATCCTGTTAGCCTTAAAGGGATAATATCTAGTCAGCATTAGCGTACGAGAGGCTGTGGTACTGAATCGCTCATGAAAGAAATACATTCCATCGCGAGGTGCTTTCAGCCATAAAAGTGAAGGGGCACAACAGAGAGGGGACATAACAACATGGCTGTAGATTGAAAAGCAGAACCTCTCTGGGCGTCATAAAAGGCTCTGCCAGTACAGACAGCCATGGACGGAAGAGGCGAAACCGCTCACGTCCTCCTCTGGATATTAAGTGTCCACAGATGGTTAAAAATACGCCACGCATAAACTATCCTCGGAGACGCAATTAACGCTGCTTTCCAAATGAATCGCAACTGTGTCATCTGTGCCACGGTGAAAGATGCAGCTCCTATTAACTGTGCCCCAGAATGAGAAGAATCAGACACCCGGAAGCCAAAAAAGCAAATAAATAAATAAAACGGAATCCATCCATCAGCCGGAATGGCCACTCGAAGCGGAGAGCAGGCCTGCTAGCCAGCTTTCTGTTAGCGGCTGCAGCAGATTAAAAACAAATTAAGACATCTGCTGCGGACAGATGCCCCGACCTGCAAACAGGACAGGAGGTCTGTCACAGGCAACCTACAGGCTCACAGCAGGCCGTCTGAAGCACTGTCACCATATTCGCCGTGAGTAAAGGAGGAAGTGCGGAGGATGAACGCCCATAAACGCATAATTAATGATCTTAAGATAAAATAAGATTAACTTTATTGATCCCAAGGGAGGATTCTGGTGCGTGAAGCAGCCAGGTATGTAAACTACAGACAAACAAGCAGGCAAAGAAGACAGTACATGTGCCAGAAGAGGACACACAGTGCCGACGCATTTCTAGGAGACACAGCATACAAACAAAAGAAAGATGCTGAGAAAAAAAACATATAAACAAAAAAATAGACTGAATAGATATGTGGCTTATGTCCAATTATATGTGCACCAGACTTTGGCTACAGCAAAGGAGGATGCTTTCTGGCGTGTTTTGGCTGGGGATGGGGGTGACATGTCGTGGGGAGGGGGGGGGGTGCTGTCGTGCCTGATGGCAGCAGATACTTAAGCTTCATTGCATGTATTCTATAAAGATATATATATATTTGCTTCTGAATACGAGTAGCGTGCAAAGACTTCACTCCCTTGAAACCCAATAGGAACCCCTAAACAGTTTGTTGGCTGACCTCACAATGGAAAACAAAACGATGCACTCCTCCTATTACACTGTACATGCTGCATGAGGTTTCCGTGGTGCACGCGCGCCTGGCATTGTGCACGGTGAGGCAGTGACATTGTCTGTACTCTCATTGTCTCCGTTTCAAATACATAAACCAAAAACATCTCCATTCAATGTAAATCAACCACTGGCTTCTAATAACAATAGACCATGGAAATTACATTAGCATATCAATTGCACTAAATGCGCCTGGATACAAGATAAATTCTTTGGGGATGCTTTATTATACTAATACATGCCAAAAAAAAAAGCCATTGTTGTAGAAAAAAATGTTAGATAAACATTTAAAACTGTCAAGCAGGTGTTGGATCTTTTAAAAATGGGATTTGTAGTTGATACATTGCCAGAAAGATTCTCGCTTAATCTATTCTACTGAGGTGTAATAATGGTTTGGCTAACAGTAAGAAAGCAGAATTTGAGCCAAACTAAAAAGTAATTATTGTAATTTAAAGTTAATCCTTAAAAGTAAACAAGAGAAGTGCAGTTTTTTACATATTGTGTACCGCTGCTGTGTCAGGGGAAAATTTTGTTAGCCCATGATAGTGACTTGAAAATTGATGTTCTTGGTGGTTCATTGACCGGCGCTGGTTCCTCACACTTCCAGAGCTTGATTCTTACGTCTGGCAAAATACACAGCAAGGGCAGGTCTGCATAAGAACATCTGTAATTATTTTTTGCTTCATACATTGGGTTGTTTCCCTGTATTTTTCTTAGTCCCAAAATGTTTTACCCCCAATTTTTCATCCAAATTGTCTTAAAACCAGTGATCAACCAACTGAGAGATCGTTCAGCACGAGTACAGCTTCTTATTTTATGAAAATTCCTTTTGTGAAAATGTCTGGAGACAGATATGAATGTCCATGCAACTTGGCACAGGCCAAATTTCAGTAGTTATTTCAAAACGGGAAAAAAAATCTTTGAGAAGCCTTAAGTAGTTTGGTTGCTCTGGTGATTGTTTAAATTCCGTGGAGTTGCTGGCTGCTATGATTAGTGCCACCTCTGTTTGCTTCTTTGTCTGGGCAAGCTTGACCCCTTACAAAGGTGCGTTCCACCATTATGTTAATTAAAAAGTCATTTGCTTCCTATTTTTCCGCAGTGTTTCCTTATCTGTGCTTTTGCAGCAGTGCTGAGCTGGAGCCCATTTCCGCGAAGGGTTCTTTTCTGCTGTCAATTCCTCCATTCTGCTGCTCTGACGGGGAATCTGCTCGCGGCAAGAGTTATTCCCAGAGACACGGCCAATTATGCTGAGTAGTGTGTGCAGACTTTTGTCTTAAACAAACAACTGCATTCACCAAATGAAGAATGAGAATAGGCTCACGCTGTGAAAGGATCCTGCTCTGTTTTTTTTATCTCCTTGGTGCCCAGTGTGAAAACTTTGGAAAATATATTCATTCCGCAGACTGGGAACCATTTATAACATGATCTTAGGTTGCCAACATCAGAAGAGTAAAAGTAAACACCGATGTTTTTGTTTTGGTTCCATACAGTACATTTACATCGGAAATATAGAGATATCGCATCCCTAAAATGCTTCCGTACAAAGTTTATTGTGAAATTTATTCTTTATAAAGTCACTGACATTCCACAACCATGGCAAGTGTTACATTATTAATAAGGCTTTTCACTCACAGAGATGCTGAATTGAAACTGATTGTACTGTGATATTTAATAAAAAGGAAATGTGTGTACAAATATGAGCTTTGTACTTTTATCGTTGTATTTTTTTTATCGATGGTTTTAAAAACTACAACAATGCAACCAAATAAATCCCCCAAATAACCACTGGGTTATTGTATTTTTTGGCTTTCCTCTTGTTGTCGCCCAAAACAATGTTGTATTTTAGGTTGGGAATTCCGGTTTTGAACCTTGGCTTCGCTAAAAGGTTACTTTTAGGAATGACAGATGGATTCACTACCCTGCAATCACCATGTACATCTACATAAGGAAACTCCTTCTGGTATTAAAGCAATGAGACAATCCGACTGGTTGCTTTTTTTTGGTGTTGGGTTAAAGTAGGCAATGATTAATAGTGCATGATAGGTAAACTCACCATGGGCTTTGCAACCTTGTTTCTTCTAGTTAACAAGTCTCCCTTCTGGGTTTCTCTCTTGTACCTAACTAACCCTTTTTCATGAAATATATGGAGAAGCTCATTCTTTAACTCCCGAAAAGGAGTAAAAAAATAAGGAGTGGAGCAGCTACGAATTTTACTACAAGTTCACAATACTGTAGTAAGCCCATGAGTACTGTACGCTCTTGGCTGTGCTGCTCTACGCTGTGGCAATAACCTAGTACTCCATGCATTGACCTTGGTGGAGCTAAAATAGATTTCTGGGGAAGCACCTTCATTCATTTTATCTGGAAAGCGGTTGTCGGTTAAAAATTTCCACTGAACCTGAAGCTTTGACATGCTAAGAAAAGAACTGCGTCGACGCTGGTAAAAAATTCGGGTCCAACACCTCTGAGCATTCCTGCATTCAACAGCCCTTCTATAAGTACGCCTTGGAGACTCCCTGTGGCCCCTCAAGTGAGGTTACCGGTCATGAAAGGAGAAATGAGTCAAAACACACTGTTGGTTGGATTAGCACTGTTGATCGACTGGTTGCAGCCAAAGAGAAATAAATCAGCGTTTGGCGTAATCCCAAGCCCCTCACCCCCATTGCTTGGCAACACTGATCCTCCTAATGAAGGATGTATTACAGAATCTGTCCTCTGCAGTGAGGAACCTTTCCTCGCCAGATCCATATTCTGCCTGCTCACCTCTGCTATACGCCAGCCCCACGCCAAGCTCTCTGTGGTCCCCCCCCCTGGCCCATCCCCAGGTCAACCTCCTTCACCGCTGCTGTCACTCGGCCACGGTGTCCCATCCGGTGATGACACGGGACACTGGAGATCGCCGCGACGTAGTGGTGTAACGGGGGTGACATGGCGAGGACCTCGACATGAAGTGAAAATGGGTGCCAGAATGCTTAATAAATAAATGAGCTATTGTTTAGCTATTGTTTATTCATGACTCACAGGTCCTGCCGCCGCCCCTGAACCTTTCATGAAAGATACTGCCGTAGGAAAGAATGAAGAAAGTGAACCGACTCCTTTCACGATGTGAACCGTCTGAGTCACATACACAGCAGGCAATTATTTTTGCATGCCTTTTCTCGTTTCCCAGTCAAACATTTAAAGACGTTTTCGGGAAACAAAATTACTAAAACCAACATCGGTAACTCAGATCAAAGCTATGCTAAATAAGAATATGGATGGAATGCAATCTAACACCACTCCATAAACTTTAAATTTAAATCTCAAAGAAATATAAAAATGCTACAAAATGCCACACAGTCTCTTTCTATGTGACGGAGTAACTTGAAACTTGCTTACAAAAGCTTTGGAATGCTTTCAGAAACATTTTATCAAGGCTAGTGTGAGAAAAAGTGATGTGGCATTTGATCTGGAATCGCAGGAGGCGGTCTAGATAGTAAAAGACAAATTAAAATGAAATAAGAGATGACTTCGGTAACCTTTTCGTCACCTGAACTTATTTAGTAGGTTCACAGTTTATGTAAAATGCATTTCAACTCATCCATCACTCGTCCGTTTATTTCCCAAAAAAACCCTCAATTAGATGAGAATCACGTTGGCCAGAAAGGCAGGTTCATTGCCTCGTGTTTCCATCCTGGCTCACATCTTTGAGGGGGTACTATAATCTTTCAAATAAGATGAAAAAGGTGCCTCTTGTCATGCCCGGCACCGTCCGCTCCTCATGTGTGCCACGCCCCCTCATTACCTCATGTTAATTCCTGATTGTGATCACCTGTTTCTCGTTGTTCTTACCTTGTCCGGTGTATTTAGTCCGCGCCTCTGCTAGTTTCCCTCAGATCTGTCATTAACGTCTACGTATTGTGAGTACCCTGTCCGCTCAGACCAATAAACCCTGTGTTTGTGGATCACCTGGCTGCTCTTGCCTCCCCCGCTTGCTCGTCGCACCCCGGTCGTGACACCTCTAATATAGCTTTCTGCTAAAATACCGTACATTTTTATTTTTATATAATTTCAAAAAATTCCTATAGTAATGCTTGTAACTAGACTGAGAAAAGGAAGCCAGCGACATCAGATGGAGATACAGGGCACGAAGATCAGTGAGGATCTCACATGAGATCTGTGGGTATTTACTTTGAAACTGGGGACGTTATTACAGAATATCCGTCCCTGTAGCCAAAGAGCCGCGGATGAAAGGACAGAGTGAGTGGCGCTAAGATCGCACTTTCATGTTTTTGCCCCTCCGAGACACGGCCGTCGAGGACAATGACCAAAGTCAAGCCCAGGGGGGACCTTAAACGCCTTCCCTCTCTGCTTGTAAATAATTCATGAGTGCCGGATATGAAAATACTTTTGTTGCTTTCTGCCGGTAACTGGCAGGGGGGTGGGGTCGGGGTGGGGGCTCCCGGGAAACCGGTGGGCCATGTCCACCCTGACATCACTTGGAAGTCACCCGGGGGCGGCTCATGCATTTTTCATGGCTGCTGGCCCGGCTCTGCACTCTGTCACAGGCTCTCTTTCCTGGCACTTCTCTCCAGCTGCATCCGAAGGGCGTTGCAGGCCAACCCCCCCCCCCCCCTCCCCAACCCGTGCAGTGCATGACCAGTTTCGACTCATCCCGACTCCTATACATACGCCAAACACTGGAACGCATCCGAGCAAGACCTCGTGCTGTTTACCCCCGAATGTGCGCTCCGCACGGATAAGAAAGAATGCGTTTTTCTTTCTTTTTTTTTTTTTTTTTTTAAAAAATATACCGCTCTGGACACCCATCCCCACTGCCGGCCAGAGTGTTCCTGGCACCAGATGAAAACATTCCCCGAGCGGCCGGGAACGCCGTTTGCTTAAGTTTTCAATACATTGACAGAGTGGATTTGCATGAGGGCAGCTTTGGACGTTAACGCCGCAAGCTGTCTGCATGCCGATACGCCGCAGGAGCATTTGCAAGTCAATTCGATTCCTTACTCCCTTGACCTTTATTACAGAAGACGGGGCATCCATATTTGCATACATAGAAACACACAGGCGCATAAGCCCACGCGCACATATCATTTCCGCAAGGAATAATGTCCAGGTGGTATCTGTGAGCTTATATCATGTCATCACACCTGTAAATACTCCGCATACAGAATAGAATTTGCCTCTTTAGTCACTGTGTTCTACATAAATTATGCTATAGGTTGCAACAGAAATACTAGAGTAACAGTTAACTCAAGCATCCTGTACTATCAGGTACAAAAAGTGTGTGTTTTTCTCTCCTAATTTCTAGGCATTTCAAAGCATCTGGCTGCATTCCTGTTTTATGAGTGACTGAGCAATTTAAAATTCAAAAACGGCATAATTTCATAGTTTAGAAAGGTCATTTGTCTGCAGTGAGAAGATTATTTGTTGTTTGTACCCTTTGTTGCCGGAGAATTTTTCAGGGATACTGATGAAAGCCAATATGACCTAATAGTTTCCTTCCCTGGATTAAAATTTTAAACCATGCTGGAGCATCACAAAGCTGTTTGCGCCAAAGCGTTAAAAGGATTTCACGCCATCTCCCAGTCTTTTATCCTGCGCCGGTTCGATTTGGTCATAGGTTTGCTTAAGCTTCGCTGATAAAGATTTATTCTGCGCCGTCTCTTTAAACGTATACACGCCCGTCAAGTTCGAGTGCAAACTTGGGTCATGGGGCTAGAAGTGTCATAAATACAACATCGCGGAAAGAGCTGCCTAAAACACAGCCACTAAGACAGGGTGACACTTTGAAAGAGGATTAAGATGAAGTAGCAACATCCTGTGAATACCTGATTAATATTCCTAAGACAGCATGAAGGCAGACATCTATAGAGAAGGTCAGTTAAATGAGTTGGGGCGCAGTAGGATTGACAGCACTGCGGATGCAAATATGTAGCAATACCCACGAAGAAGAAATCGGAAAACACGCTGATTTGAATGGCGTGTGATCGTGCCCTGCGATGGGTTGGTGCCCCATCCTAGGTTATTCCCTGCCTTGCGCCCGTAGCTTCCGGGATAGACTCCAGACCCCGACGACCCTGCACAGGACAAGCGGGCATGGAGAATGGAACTGGCTGATTTTTCTTCTTCATTGAAGCTGAGGGAGCTGGCTCTTCCTTGACATTTCAGTTCACCTTTTATTCCGTACAGTTATAGAAGCAGCTGTTTGTAAGATACTTACAACTTTGTTGCAGTTTCGGGTAGAAAAGAATGAATGTCTCCTTTCCGTGACACTGCGAAAATTGACAGAAACCATCACTTAGACGCACTTCTTGAAAGCTAAAAGAAAGTGATTTATTGCCGGCTTAAAATGAGGCTCCTTCACCCCTCGGGCTACATTCGGGCAGTGCAACTCGCAAATACATTCCTGGCACAGATATATACAGTCGTACAGTTTCTTATTGCATGCTTGCAGCATTCATTACTTTATATATTTCGCAGTGTTTTCATGCTCCACTTGATTTATTAGTGCTGCTGACCCTAACTGACAGAGGACAGCTTGGGGAGTACCGACGGAGCGCAGAGAGCATTAATTTAATTCTCTGTCCTCGTTTGCTTCCTTCGCTGTGCAAACCGTCTCCGACCATCTCTGACGGTGTGTGGAAGCGAAAACATAGCAGAATTCCGTGTTTCCGTTCGCATTTCATTGTTCCCTAAGGCTGCGAAACACCTAGCTGTGCATGAATCTCAGACAGGAACACATCGGCGTGTCTAAGGATAATGGGACGGTATCGTATTCCTGCATTTCACAAATTATATCTTAATGTGCTGAAGAATAGGCACTCCGTCCTAGCACGCTTATTAGAAGTGATGTATCTGTTTTTAAAGAGATGCATAAGCTGATTCCTATATATGTAATATTTCCCAAATATTTATATAAAAAGCACAGCACTGTCACACTAACTATAATGGGAAAAGAAGGGAGAAATCAAAATCAGAATCAGAATCAGGTTTATTGGCCATGTATGTTCACACACACAGGCAATTTGTGTTTGGCTGTCAGTGGCTCTTAAACATAGAGTAGATGCACAATGAAGACATGACAATGGTTACATACGGTCCGGTTGACATATAAAATGTGCATGTGTGGTTGATATATGTACAAAGATCACATGACCACTATGCAGGTAGGGTGGCTGGGTAATACCGTGGTATTGTAGCAGGAAGGTTTTGGCCATGCAAGGACGTGAAACCTCCGACTAGGAAATTCTTCATTTCACGCTGATTTTATGAAGCAGGAAATGACTGTGGTAGCTTGCAGCCTGTGGAGCTGTGCATGATGGGTAACCTTGTCCGTGTCACTTAGATCATCTAGGTACATTATGCAACTTAATGCATTGCATCACTAGAACTGCCCTTTCTGAGGATGCAGGAGACGCCACATTGTGAGACTCGGACGTCACGTCACCAATGCGCTGCGTTGATCACGTGTTTGAATTGAATAAGTGGCTGTTTCTGGAAAGCGCTCTGGCCATTATGGCTGAACCCGGGAGCCGTGGTTTTGGAGATGGATGGTCCTCCAGGCGCGCTGTTGCTGCAAATCCATGAATCCATTTGTCAAGGGTGCATCTGAAGGACGCCCCGGTTATGCGATCCCAGCCTCCTGCTTCTTCTGGTGCCCGCCATGGCAATTGTTAGCAGTAAAATGTTCCCTGGTATACGGTAAGTTTATTTACATAGTATATTTTCAAACACAGAGGTGATTCAAAGTCATTGCATAAAATAGA
>JAABNY020000119.1:27799410-27811475 GCA_015164015.2 Brevimyrus niger
TAACAACTATAATCTCTCCCCCCCTAGGCTGGGGGGGGGGGGGGGGGGGGGGGGGGGGGGGGGGGGCTCAGCCTCTCAATAAGGATGCTGAACTATGTGTCTTGTCATTTATTTCCAAATCTGTCTTAGTACTATATTGAAATGCATAAATGAGCTCCACAAAAGCTATCCAGGTATATTAATTACTATTATCCTTGTGCAATTCACACGTAATACGTTTCATGCAAAAGGCCATTTCTTCATTCAGAGCCTGATGTTGACCAGAGCAGATAATTTCAACACGAAACGAACTCATTCTTCGCCGCGCTGACGGATCGTAATTGGAATTGGGATCTTAAAGCCCACAAGTTCTGGGTGATAGTCAATATCGGTAAAAATGTAGCGGCAGTATTGGAATGTAAATCATTGTGGCCGACGCAATACTATGAAGCACCAACTGCTGAATGTTTGTGAAAACTTCACTCTGAATGGTGGCAGCGCTCAGGTAATCGAATTCCAGCACAATGGTGGTTCTGCATTGCTAAAGGGGATCTGTAATTTCTGTCAAAGGTTACAGTCGAAGGCTCCTGACGCCCAAATTCCCCTTACTTTGATGCCAAAACTAAAGTGAGGCGGAACAAGCTGGTTATAGCGTACTTAGTACTGATATGCTTGCAGTGTGTTTTACAAAGGCTAATGCAGGCTTTTGAAGTCCTGAAGAAAACCAATGGGTTCCTCTGCCAGCGTAATTAAATCCTCTGCCTAATCTTTCATGCAGCCTCAAGGCAAAACAATGTGCTCACCTATTCGCCTGCCTGTTCCTCACCGGCGAAAACACCAACCATTCAGCAAGTTAAGCCTGATGAGTAAATAAAGGTTCCAGATATTAGGCTTTTCCTACTAACAAAAGAATATTGAAGCAGGGACATTTGCACACACTAGTGTGTGATTGTGGTTAATAAGGATGAGAGATAGTACTCTTATGCATTATGGATTTTGTATTGATCACTTTTGGCTTTTGTTTGTATAATCCTGGGGGCAGAAAAAAAAAATGCTTCAGAATAGTTACACATACTTCCACATTAACTGACAGAAGCCCATTCTGGAGCAAATTGCCCATGGTTAGAAATCACATTCACAAATGACTTATCCTAAGCCATTCTCTGGATGGACATAAGATAAACAGAGAATGTTTCTGGCTGCCTCGTAATGCAATCCCCAGAGCTGTGTTTTCAGCAAGATCACGTTACGGCTCATCTGCTACGGAATAGTACAGCTGTTATTAAAATGTCATAGTAGCAATTCCAATGTGCTCTTACTTTGTGTAATTGAGTAGTACTTTGTGGAACCGAGGCTTTCTGCTTAGTGATCCATCCACCGTCAAAGGTAACAAGCAAACCTCACTGTTAAAAATAAGCCCGACATGCAAGCACACGTATAAAATGCAACAAAACTTGTTAAAGCCAAGGATTCGACTTCTGGCTGTGAGTCTTACTAAAGCACATAGAAAAGCTTCAATGAGATGCTGTTTTGATTGTGCCGAAAGTCACAAATGTTATCTGCTTTTACAAAAAGCTACCTTCTACCGTGTCTTTTTTCTCTCCAGTTTTCGCCTCACATTTCTGTGGATGTGATATATAACTGAGTTTTCAAGGCCAACCTCAAGAAAAGGTTTCCTGCAATTGATTGTGTGCTACTGAATCTGCTGATTTTAGAAGAAAACAGATGTGATTAAGAGAAACTATACAAACCGTGCGTGGAAATATTATAGTCCCCTCTCACCTAGGGCCCGTTACGTCAGTTTCTGGTTAATGGAGCTTTTATTCTCACTTATGAGATTGTATCAGTGTATCAGAAGCACAGAAATGGGATATTAGCTTTTACTTGGGAAACATATACATATATATGTGGCGGAGGGTGGAAAATAAGAAGAAATGAACACGTTCAAGGACGAGTCAAGAGATGCTCATCTCGCTGGGGTAGTCAGTGTGTACGGAGAACCTGGATCTGCTCATTTATTATGCAGATGCAGGAGATGCCCTCTGCCCAGAGAGAGAGGGCGATTGTGGTGAAGTGGAACGTGAAGGAAATCATGTAGCATTTCATAAGGCGATTCGTAAGTGTTCCCCAACCCGGTCTTGGGAATCCCCAGCAGTCCACATTTCTGATCCCTCCCAGCTCCCAGCAAATCAAGAACTCCGAATAACTGATACTGGTCTGCGGATAACAGCAAAACTTAAATTTGCAATTATTCCTCAATTCCTCAATAAAAAAAATACTGATACTAAGTTATGTTCTCAATGTGCAACCCTGACACTTGCACCCCCCCCCCCCAACACACACACTTATACATACATATTATTTATGACTTTTTACTTTTTAGTTCTTAATTTTACTTTATTTCATCTTCTCCACTGCTCATCTTCTCATCCAACACGTTTCATTGTAACGTTGACCCTGTGTTAACATATACATGACAAATAAATTGAAACTTCAAAGTCCCCAAAGAAACACTGTTATGAGTGACCTGGAAAACCAACTTGCAGAGTCAAGTGAGTGAGTATTGGTGATGTGTGAGTACATGAGAGCTGAACAAGCTTTAATTTCATCATCTGCATCATGGATACGCTAAAGAGCCATTATGTGATTAACATCTAAGAATCATGTATCAGCTGTCTGCTAAAAGTTATTAGCCGATGAAACGAAATGAATATGACTGACGTCTCTAGCTTGATACACATCATCTAGCAAACACACAGACCAGAGACCAGAGGAAAATACCAGAGTAAAGCATAATACCTGAGGGAGGTAGGGAGTGAGCAATGATCAGTGTTGTACAAGTCACTGAAAATTAGCAATTAGTTACAGTTACAAGTTATTTCATTCAAAAGCAATTGAATTACTTTACCAATTATTGCATATTAAAGTAATTAGTTACAAGGGAAAGTAAGTTTTGTGTTACTTCATTTCCCCTATTAATGCATAAATACCCAGATCTTGGTTCAAAATCGGAATGTTGTTAAATGATCGCGCTCTATTTAGGCCTATTAACAATATTTAAATTATTACATAAGCTAATGTGAGAGAAGCAGAATACCTATTATCAGAGAGGTTGATTTATACTTATTCTACCACAGTTTTTTTTTCAATTTTGCTTTAATCAGTTCAGAGCAACTGCTATGGCTATTGTTACTGTTTACTGTATGTTATATTGTCAAAGTTTAAAATAACAAATATATGACTTTTCGTCAGTTAAATTGGTTGTGTGGAATCTAGTTTTAAACAGTGTGCGTACATGCATGGTCAACAGAACAAATCTACCCTATAGTATATAAATACATATATTACAGTGTATATACTATACACCAGGGGTCCCCAACTCCGGTCCTGGAGAGCTACCATCCAGTAGGTTTTCTGTCCCACTTGGCTTCTGATGAGCCACACCTGCTCCTGGCATTCACCTGAGAACAGGTGTGGCTCATCAGAAGCCGGGTATGATAGAAAACCTACTGGACGGTAGCTCTCCAGGACCGAAGTTGGAGACCCCTGCCATACACTTATTATGGGTTAAATAGCCTTATAGGGAAAAACCACAGTAAGCTAAACATCGCATCGTGATCACATTAACGTGTTTCTGTTGAAATATCGCACAGACATTGGGGCAATGTTAAATCAATATTCCGTAGCAATGTCTCTGCAGCACAGAGAGGCTTTGCTGATGCATTTTCAGGCATTGCAGAGACATCGTGCCAATACATGTGTGCTGTCTGAGACAGTGTGAGACAATAAAACTGTCAAATTTTATCTGTCACTATAACTAATATCCCCCATTCACTGTGCCACTGTTGGATGACGTTATACTCAGAATATTCCTGGAATAAACTTCATTTGTCCATTAATATGTTCACGCAAGATAAAAGTAACAAGTAACGAGCCCATTTACATCTCAGTACTTTTAATTGCGTTATTTTGAAACTGTAACTAGCTACATTACATGTTACTGCCAAAAGTGAAATTACAGTAACGTGTATCTACCAGGATTGGGAGTAATACAGTGTGGATGGAGGGGACAATGGTGCAGATGGAAAAAAAAAAAAAAGATGTTAGAAAAAGGTGCTGAGGAGGTAAGAAAAGAACAGGAAGGAGAACAAGGAAAATGAAACGAGTGATAATGAAAACATGAAAAGAAAAAAAAAAGTGAAAGTGGAGCAAAGGATCAGAGTTGTACTGGAGTAAAGGGTCAGAAGAAGAGCAGCGCAAGCCAGAGGCACGGGAGGGTGGAAGCAGGCGGGGCGAGAGTCGCAGTAGGTCGGAGACAGACCTCAGCAAAGTCACCGCGGTGAAGACGCACCCCAGGCTAAGAGCACGCCCGAACAGAAGGAGCACCAGGCCAGAGACTAGGCACGGGGTGCCTGGCGGAACCTCGGGGCAAAGCAGACACAGAGCAGGCCAGAGGAACAGCAGATGGGGGCAGGACGGGCAGGACGGGCCGGCCAGAGGCGTACACCCCAGAGGCGGACTATTAATCGGGGACAGACACTCAGGTCGCTATGAATTATAACCAAGCTGCAAGCTATAAGGCACTGTTCTGAAGCTAGCTAGTTTGTCTTACAATTTTACTTTAACAGATAAAGGACAGCAAAATTTTAGGTAGGGCAAGAGGGAAAGTTAAATAAAGGTAACTCAGAACTAGATTATATATGCATTACACAGCTTTGAGTCAAGGGGGGGAAATGTACAAGACGATGAATTGATGTTCCCTTTTAAAACAATCACGTTGAACAAGATAAATACATCAGGGTTGTAGGACACTCCTGGGGGGGGGGGGGCAGGTTGTACCGACCCTTGTCAGATTGGTACCCTCGGCACGTGTCACAGCTGGCGCCCCCTACCTGAGGCAAAGCAAAACTGCCTGGCCAGCTGGCGTTCCCTCGGAAGTCGGCGCCCTAAGCAGCCGCCTATGTCGCCTATAGGACTCACTGGCCTTGGGATCAGGTCTTCTGTAAGGAGATGGTCAGCGCTGTCTTGGAAAGACCAGGGGACCCGAGGGCATTGCCAGAGGCCATCTACAGCAGGATCTGTCCAAAACGGTGCCTGCTTGAAATTACACGCCAGGTATACAGGGTTGGTCTGGAGTTACAGTAAGTCAGCAGGCTGAAAAAGCCCACTGCTTCATTCTTCTTATTTCTTATTTCCTCTCGAAACAATATTTGTTGGGAGAACTTTTGAAGAAGGTTCAAAGAAATACCCTTTCTCTTATCCCACCCAAACAGGCCTTGTTTTTTAATCTCGGCATGGATAATCCTTACAGACTCCAGTGCCATTCCATCCTTTAGATGGCTGATTTCTGTGGGTGATTTCCGTCCTGCCACAAGAATCCCGATTTCATCACTTTGTTAACACCAACTTAACAAATAAAGCTGATATGGATCCAACTTTGAGAGTGCTAAAAAAAATAAAGCATACACCTGTATGTCTGAGGTTTTAATGAAAAAAAAAAATTAATGGAATCAGATGTTGTTTTATGTAGCTACAAATTTTGGGGGCTGTTATTCTCTCTGGTTTTCAGTTTATTGCATCCAGGCCAATACTTTTCTTCAGAAAGATAAAATGCATGCAAGTCTTTAGCAGCTTTGACTTTCATAATTTCAACACAGTCCATGCACTTGAACAGACCGCTTCTCAAATGATTCATTGATCCACTGACAGGGGGGCTGTGCAATAAAGACTTTAAGTTCCCTCTCCAGTGAATACCCTGCAGCAGGGCAAAGAAGACAAGAAAAAAGCCCAGGAAATAACACTAAGCAAAGCTGACAGCAAGACCCAGCTGAGTATATATTACACTTAATAACCTCCCTTTATGACATGTTACTAAATCACTACATATTAGTCACACACTGCCGTGTAAAGAAGGCAACCAATACCAGATGCAGTCTATCAATCTATATGTGGGTGACTTCACAGACCATTTACCCATTGTACTAAAGCTTAAGGTGGAAAAATTAACAGGGAAATAAAATCACACTCGCTAGAAATGATTTGAATAAGAATGCTTGCAAGACGAAGAATAAACAGCGAGTATAATGAAATGCTGGGACGTCCTCGGTTTGGGCCGATTACATTTACAAAGCTGGATATGACTTCTGGGAGCACTGTGCGGGATCTGAAAAGGTCAGGACACTCATATATGCACATGTACAGTGTTTTATGTTATGTCTCTTAGCCGTAACTCCTACTGAGAGAAGGAGTGAGGCCACAGAGCCCTTGGGGGTTGGGTCATCGAGCATCATTGGCTGCTGGCTAGACAAACCCAGATTTTATTGGGTACTTTATTGGTATCCATTGGGTTACCTGAGGCAGTGATTGACAGAGAACAGCAATAACATCCGCCTCAGGTTCTGAAGCCTTGTTTCTAGTAATGAGTACTTTCCTGTGTCTTAGCGATACTTCAATCTACCGCTACAGTTGGCCAACGGTCTCAGTACAAGATTAAGAATCTCCTGAGCCTGGTGCATCGACATCCGTGTTCCCATTAGAGTCTTGTGCAAATTGTAAGTGGATTTTCTAAAAGGAAAAGCAAAATTGTGAACAGGGTGTGTTTGCAGTGATGGATGTCACATGAATCATACTTGTCGCTTATCACCCCACGAGTCTCGTATCGCAGTCAGCTCAGAAATCAGATGCTCAACGTCGTGTCCTACATATTTACTAATTTGCCAGTAGTGCTTCCATTTTAGTTTTATGAGTTACTTCTTTTTGAACTTGCCACAAAAATTTCAAACAATGGTATAAACAATATATTTGAATGTATTAGTATATTTGAAGGTTGTTTCTCTAATATTGAGTCTTGGTAACAATTTACTTTACGTTAATAATGTAGTAAAGGTTTGTTGGCGAGCGTGGGGATGGGCTGGGGATGGTTTCAGCACATGGATGGGGCAAGATTTTGGATATGGTGGGTTTAACGTGTTTTTGGCGTGAGCTAAGCAACGAGATAGGCCGTTTGTTTTATGCAGACAAGGAACTGGAAGTACGCAACTCAAACCTGTGTGTTTCAATATGGTTCAGTAGGGTGTGGGTAGGCCGTTGTCGACCCAATTTATTTTGTCTTAAAGATTTACTGGTATGGTGATTGTACTATTTTAGAGGGATTAGTCTCTGCCATCAGAAATGGAGGGGTGTGGAGGGTTGGACACACTGTTGAAACACCCTCTGTGTAATGGGCGGGGGGGGGGGGGGGGGGCATCCGATGACCTGTATTAAAGCAGAACTTCATAGGTACAGAACTCCAGGTATTTGTGGTACGTCGTGCAGTTCGAGGTTAAGTTTGCTTAACCAAGTGTGGATATGTGACGACATAGACTGATGACTTTGACACGGTTTTTAAACTAAAAAGCTTTTCCTTCAGGCTTTCATTGAAACCTCCTCTTACCTACTATGTGATTTTTTTTTTCTCACCCCAATACCACCCGGCGCCAGTATCAAGTGAATATTTAATAATTTTAATGCAAAAACTGACCTTTTACCCTGTAATTTTGGTGGGCTGGTGAAGCCAGGGAAAGGGTGAGGATGCTTTTGGGCCAGTGGGGTGGGAAATGGATGGTTTAGATGTTTGCGGCTACAGACAGGGATGGGGACAGATATCATCAGCGTGTAGCTGTCTATCTGGCATGAATAATGTTTGACCTTAGGTTGCGGAATGCAGTCGACTATGAGGAACAATGCCAGACCTTTGATTAGTACAAACACAACAAAGGGGACAAGTTTTATTTCTGCTCATAACGGCATCTGCATGCCTTTCAAGTCCTTGAGAATTCAAATGTAGGGAAAGGCTCTACAAATCGACTGTCTGCGTCTAACAGTGCAGTGGGTTCGCAGAAGGCAGCCCTCCAGTAAAGCAGAAATTTAAGGCGCCCGTTTCTCGTGGCAGCTGTATAAACAGATGGAGGGATTCTGACATGTTTGTTTTCGTTATGTAGAGAGTGCCTTTATAAGCTAATTGTTTCTCATACAGATCAGACAGTTACAAATGGCACCAATCCCAATTCATATTTCAAAGCAAGACGGCAGCCACTTCTACTCGTGTGCGATTTTGACCTTGAAAACACTGGCGTAGCCATTAGGAATTACGGTTACTGACACAGTAACTTCAGATTCTCCTCACAGGATCATGTGACACGGACCCTGCGGTGCCACTTGTGCCAAACAAAACCCTCAAGTTAAGCCCCATATTTTGGTTCTGAACCTATGTTCTATTTGTATTTAGTCCTGCTCCCGTTTGGTCCCCATTAGCTCTCCGAAAGAGAACCCTTCCCTTAATAAATATATTGTTGATCGTATAATTCCCATGTCACACGATTTATTATCTGTCACACCCAAGAAAGACCAAGAGTCAAAGATATATATGGACCATAACCATAACCATAACAGCTGAGACCTGCTGAGGCACGGATTCAAGACCTCTGATGGTGATATTTGGTATCTGGCCACAAGACGTCCAGATACAAGACGGCTGCAGATACCTTAAGTTCTGCCAGTTGCAAGGTGGAACTACTGCAGACTGGAACTCCTGCTCCAGCGCATCCCAGTGATGCTTCTTAGGATTTAGATCTGGAGAATTCGGTGGCCAGGGTGACCTCACCCAGGGTAGCATCCTGACCTCTTCATTATGTTCCGCAAACTATTCCTGGACAGTTAGCGCAGTGTGACATGCGGGCATTATCCCGCTGACAGATCGAGGAATACCGCTGCCGTCGAGGAGTACCGCCGCCTTGAATGGCTGTACTCAATCGGTGACTATTTTCGTTTTATCTTCACATTTTCAGTGCTGTCCCCAGGAAAAAACAAACGCGTACTGCTCTAATTAACAACACGGCATCATTAAATCCTTCACGAGTGTTTGACGTTGTGTTTGATGGCTGGTGTCACTCAACAGCGCCTAAAGTTAAAGTATTTGCGCATCGCAAAAAATGTAATTTGGCGTCTGTACTAAGTGCAAGCCCATGAGAGAGGGTGTGCCGAAACTATCAGCACCTGGGATGTCAGACAGCTCCTTTACCCTCCTCTCCCGCAGGAATCAGGGGGTCGGGCCCTGGGAGCCGTCCCAGCAAGGCACAGCTGTCTGATTTTAGTAATTATGGGATGGCATTTCCAGTGAGACGCGGCAGTGCAGGGGAGGCCTCAGCTGCAGACGGCAGATGCCCACCGGAAGCCCCCCCCCCCCTTCTCTCCTTCACAGCCGGAGGCAGTTTGGGCAGAGACTGGCAGGAACAGGGCGTTGCGACAGAGACACAAAGCCAGGAGGCGAGGTCCCTTATCCCTGGTAATGGTTCTGCCTACCTGCCACTCGTTTGTTTTGGCTTCTTTTACACTTAGTTCTGCCCTAAACTGGATGTGCCAACCAAAAAAACAATATAAAAATGTACTACTTTTCCAAACCCGTGACATTAGCTTGCTGTAATAGGATTGAAATATTCTGGAGAAAGAAAAAAAAAATAATTCTACTTGAATTTACATATTTAAAGCATTTTAGAATGGAGTATATTTAGATTGAGTGCTTTGATGAACAGTCAATTTCCGATCTGACTAGAGGTAGATAATTTAAAGCCTAAAGGACCCGCCCCCTTCCTACAGAGAGCCACGGGATATCAAACGCTGCCACCCTGGTAGCTTCAAACAGAGCTGGAAGAAAACTGGAACGGTATGGAACAGCCGGCGGAATTGTGATTGGACATTTCACTACAAATGGGAATTCACAAACAATTTTTTTTTAAGTGGTATTTTTCACTTATGCAGGTATCGCTGGAGAAAAACACTGCTGAAACGATGAGGATATCATCCACTTATACAGCTTCAACAACTTATCCCCATGGCGTAACAGTGGCCTGGAAATATGGGATGTAAGACAAGGAACTTAAGCGGCTGACCGTGTGCACCGCACTGAAGTGCAAGGAGAATTTAGAGTCGTTCCGATAATCAGCATCTTTCTGGATCATTGGATAAAAACCAGAACACCTGGACATCATGGAGAAGAACACAGAGAGAGCATATGAAGTCTACAGGCCGGGGGGCCAGAGTAAACCCATAACCCTGGAAGAGGTACCTTCTGAGCCAAAGCGCTGTCTCTTAATTGCCTCACAGGAGACCGAGTTGAAACTAGAAAACTAAAATATGTAGCAACCTGGAGTCAGAAGGAAAGCATCCCCACTATTGGCACATCGCAAAACAGCCCTGGCGAGCTGTGATATCCGCATATCTACTCACCACAATGCACACAATGGCCAGTGCAAATACAGTGACATTTAAAGAGTCACGGAGAACAATGCAGATTATTAAAAATGGAGCCGTGATCCACAGTCATCTACAACATGATATTTTGCATTAACCTTACTAAAGCGACAAAAGGATACTATTACATAATGTATTCTGTTTGGGAGAAAGGTTAGGACATATTTTTGAGTATCGCTTTCCTTAAACGGGAAGATGGACTTTGGCTGAACCAGAGCTAAAAAGTTAGATGAAATGAAACAGCGGTGTTCCCCTATCACCTCTCACTGACCCTGGTCAATGCATTGAGTCCATCCTTCTATCAGTCTGGAGTCTGTCACAGGCAGCATAAGGTATATAAGGAGGAAATCACCGCAGACGGGTTTCCAGTCTACTGCAGGCCGCATACATGCACAATCGCCTATTGTGGGCGACTCAAAGAGACCGGATGCCCCAACGGAACGTCTTTGAACTATGGGAGGAAACCGAAGCATGCGAAGGGAACTGTCTGCAGCAGAAGGAGAACACCAACAGCGGGGGCGGGATTCGAACCCACGATGCAGTTTGGATGCTTGTTGATGTGTGGGGGAGGGGCAAGAAAAAAATATTCTGAATGCAAATTTCCAGTACATTAGAACAGTATACTAGAACAATTTACTGTAAAATAAAATAATAAAACAAAACAAATGAATATCTTTTTCGTGCACCGTGATATCTGTGACCATCTACAAACTGCTGACACTGCGAATACTTCTGTGCACTCGGCAAGAGCCAAAATCTCAATGCAAAGTGATTTTGTCTCGGGACTGCCCCTTTCATTGTGATCTCATAATTAAACTATACATCGTATAATATCGCCTTGTTAAAAGCATATTCCAAAAGCTCATTAGAGTTGCACCAGTGCATTGCCAGATACACTTAAGATATCCATATGTGCACGTCACACTGCACTAGTGCAGCGAGGCTTTTAAATACGAGTTGAGAGAAGTTGTTGGCTCACTTTCCCCATGTTGTGTGATTTACCTCTTAATGTGCATAATTAGGCAAATCATCATGTGCCAACTGGAACACTCGGCAAATGGTGCCGGCGTACTTCCATTCTTATCTCGTCAGATTATACGGTCGGCACGACAGCAGGAATTCTTTGAAGTCCATAGATGTTTCGGCACAAAAAATTAGAGGTGTGACCTCTCCGCTTCTCTAAGATCTGATCAAATATACAATTCGCTTTATTGTCACTACGCGTATTAATAGGTAAAAAAAAAAGCGTGCGTTCCCTTTTCATCCGTGCGTGAGGCTACAGCCCCGGTTCCTCAAGGGAAGGTTCGGCACCCCGTCGATGGACAGCTCTCCTTAGAGCTCCACGTACCATCGCACCCGGCTACGGCCCAATGAGGCAGCCTCAGGAAAAGCCCCCCCCTGTGTGAGACCTGGTGAGGGAGAGATGACCCCCGCGTGCCTCTCTGCAGCAGATCCTTCTATGGGTGACTGCCGGAGACCTCTGGCTGCTGTCTCGCCGTGCTGACTGACCACCTGAACCCAGAGGCCCTTGTTTTCTTTGACTTCTGCTCGGTATCTGTCACGCGTGGCGGAAGAAAACACCGGAGGCTTTTGCCCTGCATACGAAGTGGATTTTGTTCCCGCCAGTGACACAAGTTAAGGAACAATACCGCTAACATAGTGTGTATCATAGCACGCCGTGTGTCTCGGAGTGTTCGTATATATTAGCTATGATACTCCTGTCGGGCGGCATGGTGGTGCAGTGGTTAGCACTGTTGCCTCACACCTCTGGGACCCGGGTTCGAGTCTCCGCCTGGGTT
>JAABNY020000119.1:27852816-27863203 GCA_015164015.2 Brevimyrus niger
TAGATAGATAGATAGATAGATAGATAGATAGATAGATAGATAGATAGATAGATAGATAGATAGATAGATAGAGTAAAACTCCACCTTCCAAGATTCTTCAACAATAGTACTGAAGACAGGACTTCAGTTGTACATTGTGCAGCCTATTGTTTTTTCACTCAGCACTAATCCCAGAGACACAAGCTCAGCTGCAACGCTGCTAGAACATACTAATTTAGACCAAGCGTGTCCCTGCTGATTCCGGCAAACCAGCACACTAAATGACCCCGCTGCTCCTGCTCGTGGGTCTTTGAGTTTCAAAGACCATAATTCGACCGGCCTTAAAGCCGGTATATGTATGTATGTTTGCAGGCCACCAAGCATGGGAACTCCTTTCTCGTTATGTTAAGCCTTTCTCATGAGATCTCGCAGTGATCTCGCAGTGATTTTGCAGTGTTCTTGCAGTGGACTTTATCTCTCCCGTCTCTCGTTTCTGTCCACTTTGCTCTCATGCTCCCGTCACTTGGCAAGGGGACCGACGGGAACAAAAATCTTTTCCATGGTTTTTCCAGATTACAGTGGACCTGCGTCCGTAACCTCCCCCCCCCGTGATGCGTAATGGCTGACTGTACTTCTTATGTAAAATGTTTAGATGTAAATATTTTTATTACATCTGAGACCTGGAATCTAATAAAATAGCGGTTGACGTGCCTTCTCTGTAATACACCCATCCATATGTCATGGGTCCCGTCAAGTACAGGTACTCACCGACGTGCAGGTGGGACTGGGGCCAAAAACAAGTCAATTTGGGTGTTTCTCAATAGTTACAGGAGAGAGGCAAGACATTAAGTACCGTACCGTAACATATAAACAGCACTTTACAGCAAATAAAATCACAATACTTTACAATAAAGAGATTGCCATTAAGTACAGTACTGTAATAGTTACACCATACTCTACAGCAAATAATACTGTAAATACAAAATCATAATATCTTGTAATTAAAAAGTGATTAAAATTCACAAAAAAGGCACAATTTGTCCTGCAGAATCAAAAGATGCACGCAGTAGTAAACAATGGTAGCTGAGAAACCCGACAACGGCTCAAGCTGCGGTGAAACACAGTATATTATCGCATTTTTACCATAAATATTTTATCGTACGGTACAATAAGTTTCTTCTTATGCAACAAAATAGCACAGTACAGGTACTGCATCTGTATCATATCTGCTGATTGTAGCTTTCCGTCATATATTGCTTTACTATATACATCAGGGGTCACCAACATGGGGCCCGCAGGCACCAGGATGCCCCCCAGGGCCACGTGAGCCGCCCGCGGGCACCAGGATGCCCCCCAGGACTACATGAGCCGCCCGCGGACCTGTTCCTAAAATAGCACAAGTCACCAGTGAGCAGAGTCTAAAATTACATTTTATCCTCTTGCTATTCTTCTTTAATGACATTTGCATGTATATAGATTTGAAAATGATAGTATGAAAAACAAAGTATTTAAAACATGTTTATCATACATGAAGTTCAGGAGGGCGTTTCAAACTGGTAGCCCGTCGTATGGCTCAGTACCCGTGAAGTAGGTCTCGGTTTCATAAAGGTTGGTCAGATACGGACTGTGAGTCATTATTCAGCAGGCAGCGCTGCTCATCCTCCAGCACGTGTAACACTAAGCCATACACCCGCTACCATCCGACCTCCTTCAGGCGTCTCTCGATCAGCGTGTATCGTATACAATGGACTTCAGACGTAAATGCGATCAGACATTAGTCGATAGGACAAACGTTGATGGATGCCTGTACTTGAACAGCATTAGCAGTATCCAGAATGACCATCCGTGAGACTTGGTAACAAAGCTACCAATCAAAACCGCGGGTCAAGAAGCTATTTTTAGTCTGATGCTAGTATGATTTTGTAGTATGTTTATAGACTGAAGATGTTCACTTACTCATTTGCTGAGTTATTTCACCAGGGTGTTTTCAGTCCTCAAAGAACAGATGATGTCTATATTCTTCAACTGCCTCCGAAGCAGTACGGAGTGGTGACTCTGAGGCTACGGATCTATGCCAGCAAATGGAAGGTTTGCTGGTTGAAATCCTGCGAATGCCCAGAGTGAATCTACTCCACTGGGCCCTTGAGCAAGGCCCTTAACCTGCAATTTCTTCATCTTGGGTATGATGTTAATCTACATCCAGCCCTATATGGGGGGATAGCTTGGGGGTTGGTGACAGGGTTAGCACTTCAGCCACCGGAAAAAAAAACTCACACTGGTCCAATCAGACCAGCGTGGTACTGAGGTATCACCCGCCACATGGCTACACTCAGGCTCTTATCCCTCAGGTGATTTGTAGTGTGGTGGGTGCAGCAATGCGCTGTAAACAGTGAATGCTCCTTACGCACTGTATTCAGTGAATGCTCCTTACGCACTGTAATCAGTGAATGCTCTTTACGCACTGTAAACAGTGAATGCTCCTTACGCACTGTAATCAGTGAATGCTCCTTACGCACTGTAATCAGTGAATGCTCCTTAAGCACTGTAAACAGTGAATGCTCCTTACGCACTGTGATCAGTGAATGCTCCTTACGCACTGTAATCAGGGAATGCTCCTTACGCACTGTAATCAGTGAATGCTCCTTACCTCTCTCTCCAAAACAGCAGAGCTTTTCTGCACATTAGAAGTCTTGAGATTATCTTGGTATCCCACTCATACTTAAATTGACACAGTATATATTATTATAAAGGCAGCTATTCTCTAAAATAGTAACCAATGACAGAAGTTTTAACAATGGAAATGTAAAATCACCTAGAAACGTGTGAAGACAGCACATGCCCAGATGGGTAAATGACAATTTATTTCGTTGTTTATTTATTTTATTTGTTGCTCTAATAGATTATTTGCTAGCTTGTTCTGGTCCACCCCCATTTCTATAAAAAATGTTTTTTGCTGACTGTAAATTGGTTATTACTTCATTGCTTGGTTTTCAAAGTGCCATTGTCTCATTAAGGATAACAATATGGGGTTCAGTTTACAACAGTTTTTTGCACTGCTGTTCTGAAACCTAACCCAAAACCAACTGCTGTATGCTGGATGTATGGCAATGGTATCCATGCCTATTTTAGCGAGAATTATTAAGGGGAAAGTTATCCCCTTTTAACATTCAGCATTTTCCTTGGTGCTCATAGTAGGCAGTTTACAGGTCGGTTTGGAGCACAGGACTGTGCCAGGTGGATGGATGGATGGATGGATCAACGGACGGATGTATGGATATTTGAATTACAATAGCAGCTCATTTAAATCATACTTCACCATGGTCATTTCAAAGAGATGTTGTTGTTATTCCCTGCTAGTAGCTACTTTTACAGATAAAAAAAGAACAACATGTGACAAAAAAAAAACTGCTCCCATATTTCTGCTCACCATCAAATGCAAATACCACACTGCTACTGGTAAACCACCATGTGAACCTCATCACCAGTGTTAATATCAGGCTGACCACAAATGAGCCAAACATATGAAAACATTTCTGATGTGTGTCTGGTCCTTCTTCAAACTCTCCAATTCTGGTATAAAACCTTATGGGCCCAATGTTAATGATTTAAAGCACAAGGTGAAAGTTTTCAATTTTTTTTAGGATGTCGTCAACCCACAGTCGCTGTTTCAGGTGCAGGTCCAGAAGGGCTGTGCTTGGTGCCATAATTAGTCATAGGTGCGCTGAGGGCATCACACGCTATAAACCAATCAGACTGTCACTTCCCACTCCCTTCAAAGTCAGGTTTGACAGATTGCTATTAAGGCGGCAGATTCAGCACGCAGTAGAATACGTCTCTGCAGACAGACCATCTATGACAGCAGCAGGATTCCACCAAAGCTCCCAGAGCTTTATAATTAATAACGTGATTTTCGTGTGCGTACATATGGTGAAGTTTAATTGATTAATTATGCACAGTAAGACATCAGTAACATTAAATGCAGTAACACCAAAGTGCATTGTATCTCATTATACTGTACTAAACCAGGCTTGCCAACTTCGATCAGTTGGTTGGAGTGAGATTTTCAGTTCGAGACGAATGCGCACAACCATGCACTCATATTTACATGAATGTAACAGTATTATCACCTTGTAAATTCTAGGGGGGTTTATATACGCCATATATGTAACAGCTGGCAACCCTGCTGTATAGCACTGTACTCTCAAATGAAAGGAAATCTGATGTTTTGGCGTAAGTCTCAAAAGTCGATGTAGCGATGAAAAAAATATAATGCATCAAGGGATGACAAGGCAACGTAAATCATATCGTAAACCTCCCAAAGGACGAAGGAACAAGAAAAAACATTAGCTAATGTTATACATTTTACATTGAAAAAAAAATTGTGATGTATCTGTGCATGACTTGCAATGAAAATACATATTTGTTTAAAAACACCTTAGACTGTGGTGGGCCCTCACAGGCTTACTACTCATACTCGTTTGGTGCATGTTTAGAGACTTAAAAAACATTGTTGGAATTTGTTAAACTCTTTTTTCCTCTGCAATATGGGTGTCCCACTGAAATAATTTGTGTAATTCATCCTTTCTCTTTAATTCAGATGAATATTATGACTAACCATTGTGATATATATTTCTTAAAATATTTTGATTAACACATTGTCTGTGTGTGTGTGTGTGTGTGTGTGTGTGTGTGTGTGTGTGTGTGTGTGTGTGTGTGTGTGTGTGTGTGTGTGTGTATCGTGTAGGCTCCTGTAAGTTCCGGAATCAGAGATAGCCATTGAGCAGCGATTCAAGGTTAGGGTACTGAAAAACAATACAAATTCCATGTCCAAGACAGCGTCTTAAAACCAGTTTGCAAACATTCAGTACACTACTGACGATAAGAACCAATGCCTTACTGTGTTGACAGTGGACTCCATTGAAGCCTAGTGGACAGTTGCACACATATCCAATAAAGGTGTCTCCTCTGTAGGTCTCACTTATTTCACATACTCCTCCGTTGTGACAAGGGTTTGGTTGGCATGGACCTTTAGGGATAAAGAAAGAAATTATGATAATTACGAAAATGTCGACCTTAAGCCCAGATAAAACATTCAGCATATACTTTATCCAAGTTTTTGAGAATCCATCTGTCTCCATTCCGCTTCTCCAATTATTGTTGTCAAAAATCCAATGACACAAAATAAGAAATGAATGACGTTTTACAGCCACTGCCTAAATGAGTCTCATTGGTTAGTGCCGTTGTCTCACACTGCAAGGTTGGGAGTTCGAGTTTGCATGGTCTCCTTTGTGTTGTGAGGGTTTCTTCTGAGTACTTAAATCCACCCCCCCCCCTCCCATCCCCCAGTTCAAAGGCATGCAGTTAGGCTAATCGGTTGTCTCTAAATTACCCATAATGTGCCCTTCAACGGACTATGCTGTCTGGGTCGGGCTTCAGGATGCTTGTGACTCCAACCAGGATCAGTGGTTGGAAGGTGGATCGAAAGACTGATCATTAAAGCAGGAAATAATGTTCCAGTAAGGTTTTATTTTTACTCTACCTTGGCTCAAAGAGTGTGATGCTTTTACAGATATGTCCAGTGGAATGCTAGCTTGTGTAGATCAGAGGTGACTGTTTTTGGTCTTTAGGTGGGCCTGTGTCAATGAGCTCATGTTATTTTAAACTCATGGTTAGATTGTCACTGTATGCAGAATTATCAGCTGATCGCTATTGAAGGCGTTAAAGCTGACAGTTGTTAAAGGTGTAAATTGTTACCTACTTGCGCTGAAGTCCATGTTGAGATTTTCTATGACACTATAACTACTTTACCTTCGCTTGATATTCAGAGTGAGGCGAATAATAAAAAAAAGATAAAATCAGCAATTCTTCTCAGCAAGTGAGCTACAGTAAGAGGTTTAACGGAACACTCCCATTGATATGTATGACAGGGGTAAGAGTACATCAAGGAGGGCAGTGGTGAATGGGCCTATGTATGGAGTTAAAAGGCCCACAGAACTCGATAACCTGCTCCCACATACACTGGGGCTGTTGCTGGCTAAGGTCTGCTTTGGTCACTGCTTTTAGACTGTTGAGTCGTATTAACCTGCTGTTGTGGCTTCCCAGATTCAATGGAAAGCTGAAGAACTGCGTGAGAAACCAGGCTACCTTCCTTCCAAGGCAGCCATCAGTGTATGTACATTGAACACATACTGTATTTTGGTAACATGGACAAAAAGGTAAAAACACAAAGTAACTGAAGTTGGTGACACTTGACGGGGCACAAAGAATGTACTATTATACTCTTATTATACTATTATACTAATTAATCATGAACTAACAGTTACTTAATGTATTAATTAATCACAAACTGTATTTGTTCAAGATTTGTGCTTGAGTAAAAAATAGTGAGTTACTAGTGTTACCATTCAGGCCTCCTGAAGTAAAGTGTTACTAAAATCTTATAGGTACAATAGCGATTCCCTTCAAGGTATCAGAATAAACACCATATTTTTCTTAACCAAAAATTTGGCAGTACTTTTAACTATAAGAACATTATCAGATAGTTAATTATAATTATCAAGCAACTATTGCGTGTTCGGCCATTCAAGGCAATCAAACATAAAACATTCAAATTAATAATAATAGGTCATAAATTAACTCATTCTGATGTCATTCAGCCCATTGTGATATCATGTGTCTGCAAAGTCAATGGAAATCAGTGTCTCAGCTCTAATTACAATAATCACAGTTGCTTTGGTAATTCCTTTTGCAGTCTTGGTTGAAAGAAAGAACAAAAATGGCGACTGGAATTTTTCCCTTTCTTCCCTGCTTGGTCATTAGCTCTCACTAACCATGACCCACATACCTTAATACAAGCCATCCATTAATCGTTTCCGTTGTTCATTTCGAACGCCTTACATAATGACCACCCATTGTCCAAAGACAAAACCATGTATAACTTGCTTTTTCTGTTATTGCTGACAGTGGCAAAAAGAAACTAGAAATGAACAATACTATGCATCACAAATGACTGAAGGGGTTTCACAAAACGTCACCGACCTGTTGCATTCTCTGCCTGTAAGCCCTGAATCACATACTGAACATTTCGCCGCTGAGCGATTTGGTTCCTCACAGGTTTATGAATATGTCCATTCACGAAGACAAGCCCAGGATTTAGTAAATCCTTTCATTCAAGAGATTAAGTAACCAGAAAACAGCGATTTATAATCTGAAGGGTAATTATGTTATAATACATGTTCCATGTAGTGTGAGCTAGCGGGCATGTTAACTGGAATGCCGGCAGCACAGACACAACCATGAAATGATGTTTTCTTGTAAAACCATCATATCTGACAACAAACAGAATCGCTCGGTGTGTGGACCGAGGGCCACTTACAAAGTGACTGGTATTCTGTCAGTAGATACCTGTAGGTAATGTGATTGAGAAATATCAGGCGACATTTATCGAGGTATTCATAAGCACTCGTATCCCAGACTATACTGTAAATATGAATTGTTAGACGGACCTCTTATAATGGCGAGCAACTCCCACTGTAGAGTGAAACATTTTGGCTATTGTTTACACACAGATATAAACTGCATAGAAATATAAAACGTCTTCCGGTTTGTGTGTGTGTGTGTGTGTTTGTGTGTGCAGCTGTTGCCCATGATGAGGTAATGCCTCTCCGTGTTTCTCTCCGCAGCTCTAAGTCAAGGTTGCAGCCGGACAGGCCAGAGCCCTCGGGAAGTTTATTGGCTCCGGCAGAGACCTCCTGCGAGTAATAAGAAGCCACAAACACCCGAGTCGCACTCTGCGGAGGGCCGCAGCAGAGCTCTCCTCAGACAATGTAGCCGGGTACTGCATTGTATTTCCGCTTGGTGCATTCTGCAGTATAGTCCAGTGCGGTTTAACAGAATACCGTCCCATTCTTCCGCAACATTAGGCCTTCAAATAACTACTCCATGGAAGTTGAAGAAGTAAAAAAAAAAAAAGATAGGGAGAAAAAATACCACAAAAGCTCATCCTGCGACCTTGTCTGTATTCTGCTACCTTATCGGTATCGAAGGGTACATTTTTTGCGAAGGATAAGAGTGCGCCGAAGTTCAGCGTCCCGCAGAAAGGCTTAGAGACGGGCCACGAAATACCATGCAAATGTCACCGGAAGCATACAGAGGATACGGCCCCGTGCCGACCGTCCGCGTGTTAAAAGGCAGAAGAAAGATAACGGCATAAGCTAGCCCTCAAATACAGTCGCTATTTATGCTTAAAGGTCACCGTGAGAGCGCTGGAGTGTGTAATGGACCTGAATCTTTTTGCCCGACACCTACCCTCAGAAGAGGCATTCCGCACTTTCACCGCGGCCTGATGAGGGCCAAGCCCGTGTTTTCAGTAACGAGCCGTATGATTACCACATCAAATGTAATTATGCACAATGTGCTGCACTGCAGGGTGAACAGTCTGGGAAAGGTCACGCGTCAACATGTTATATTTTAATTAAACGTTTCTGCGCCTGCCCCCCCCCCCACCACACACACACACACACACACACACACACACACATATATCGGGGTAAATATCATCCGACATCATGCACATATCCCGAGGCTTCCCCAGTTTGCCAAAGGTACATTTCATGCTATGTCTCAAAATGTAGAGTTCCCCCATGGAAACCTATTATGTGAGAGTTGCACTGTGAAAAATTAGATTTGGCCCCAAACTGAGATACTGCTATATGCCCTGAATACCCATCCTGTCCTGATGGATTCAAAATCAATGACTCGAGTCTCATTAAGATTCAGCCCCTAACAGTTCACACTGTTGCTCCATCTGCACATGCATGTCTCTCCGAAAATGACTTTGACGTATGTTTAAGTGAGAATTTCTGCCAGAATTTGTCATCCAGAACCAGAAAATCACTTGTGTCCAATGGAGTTTGTTTTGCATGCATATTGATTGGAGTATCAGGGAAATTCTGGCATAAGGTTATGACCAACATGTGAAACCATCAATCTCGAATGTCTTTAGACATATATCTTCACCTCATTCATTATCATTTTAAGCCTTTCATCAAGAACAATGCAGACGGATTTTCTCATTATTTTTTTTCTTGGTCAAACCTTTACACCGAAGTTAAGAAGTTAAAATTAACCAGTGAGCGAGGTATGACCTCTGAATGGCCCCCTCCCCGCTCTCATTAATGTGGTGCCAGTAAATGGATTTTCCTGGCGCTGACCAATTCCTCAGCCGATCCTCAGAGAAACGTCCCGCTTGCCTCTTGTCAATTAAAGCGGCGAGATATCGAGAAGGAAAAACGGTGGTGTTTGCGCTTTTGGAACAGGATGGGTTCCCAAATAGAATTCTGAGCCCATTACATGGTGGCCTTGCTCTTTTAAGACAACTGGCTGGTGTATGTTCTGATTGTAATAAAAGTCGTTGTTGGTTCCTACCAAAAATATACAGTTTCCCCAGGCATGTTTTGCGGTATCACCACGTCTCAGATAAACCAAATCTGCTAGAGTTACACTCGCTTTCCTGCAAGCGTAAGACAATGGATGGGGGAAGGAAGAGAGCGAATCACAAATTCATCCCGGCCATCTACATATATTTGGACTGCTTTTCTCTGGAATCTGAAAATCTGTGCATCTGTTTATTTGCTGCCGGTTTATAACGCAGGGTTGTTTAATGTTATGTTTAATGTCCTCATCTGAATCACTCTCAGCTGTGCAAAGAGATTCTAATGAATCATACAATTTTCACATAATTTTCTATTAGTTTCTTTATGAAATAGCTCTTTTTAAATATAATTAAATCAAGAAAATTTTAAGAAGTAAAACAGAATGGGTTAATTAGTTAATTATAAACAGCATATAGGGATTGCATTTCTCTACTTATTTTATTATTCTTTCCAGACATCTAGCACACATCCTAGTACCCTGGTGAACACACCCTTCGTCAAATTAAGCCTGACAAATTAACTACAGGTTAAATGCAAAATCCCGCTTATAAAGACAAGGCATCAGAAGGTCTTGGCAAATAAATGAATGGGTGTAACGACTGTAGGGATAGATGAAAGAAACAAATGCTGATAAGATACAGGAAAGAAGCTTCAGAAACACGACGGCGCTGCAGGAATCTGCAGGGATAGAAGAAGACAATCCCACCTGCTGAAGTAGGATCTTCCCCATCTGCCGCTGCAAGACAGAAAAGAAGGTAAAATAAGTTAGTCGTTCTAAAGCCAGTCCATTACACACCAGATCTTAACTGTAAAGACATGGGCCAAGAAACATACTGTGTTGGTGTGTGTTTTATTAGCTGTATATTACTGCATTGACATTGAGTGCTTATCATTGTGTATAATCCATCCATCCATCCATTTTCCAAACCGCTTATCCTACTGGGTCGCGGGGGGTCCGGAGCCTATCCCGGAAG
>JAABNY020000119.1:27932723-27943554 GCA_015164015.2 Brevimyrus niger
ACTCTGTGGCTCAGTAGCATTGCAGGCCTCCGCATTCCAGCCTCCACTCTGTGGCTCAGTAGCATTGCAGGCCTCCGCATTCCAGCCTCTACTCTGTGGCTCAGTAGCATTGCAGGCCTCCGCATTCCAGCCTCCACTCTGTGGCTCAGTAGCATTGCGGGCCTCCGCATTCCAGCCTCCACTCTCTGTGTGTTGAGTTGTCTAGTTGTCCCTGTGGCCATGTGGGTTTTCTCCAGACACCGCAGTTTCCTCTAGCATTTAAATACCATGCCGACGCCTGAGTTAGTGTATGCGTGCAGTGGACTGACATGCTGTCCACGGTGCTCCCCGCCTCGAGCCCTCTGCTTCCTAGGATAGGCTCACTGCAGCCATCTGCTGAATATGCATTGATGGAAGATGGATGGACTTTCTCCTTGATGTCAAACACCTTTCATATTAATGCAGCTGAATAATTCCTGCTAATGCTGAGTTCCTTGCTGAAGCATGAAGAATTCAGCATTCCGCTTGCAGGCTGCAGGCTGCAGGCTCTGCAACATCTGCCTCCTCTGATCGGCTGGAAAACGGCTGCAGGTTTAGTACGTGGAAAACATCTGCACCATAAACCTTGTTTGCTTGCACTGATGAAATTTTCCTTTACAATTAATGCCAAATGTGAGTTATTCATTTTGTTTTTTTATTACTGTATATTCCATTAAATGTTTAAGAGAAGCACAGTTATTGCCGCTGGTGCCTGAGCCTGGTCGTCCCGTTCCTCTACCTCTTTCAGGCGTTGTCCAAGCCTCGATTCCTTTTTTCCTTTACCCAAAATGGAACTGATTTTTACATATTAACAATCACACTGTGACCCTGACCAGGATAAGCATTTAGAAGATAGATCGGAATGATGGATGGATGGATAGATGGATGGATATTAAAAATTGTCCAAATTACTATACAAGTCCTCAAAAACAACAACAAAAAAAACACTCAAGGGAAGTTGTCCCAAAAATAATGAGTGTGACTAAACACATGCAAATTGATATTCTCACGCACTTTGGAGGATAAGGAAAATAATATTTTCAAATCCTTCCGCAACTCTCCAAAAGGTCAAGCGGCCCCTGTATCTGGCTGTACTAAATTACTTTGAGCCAAAAACATTAATTTTCACCTAAAAATAACTTCAAAGGCCGAATTCCTATATTCTCCCTCACTGGTGAGGAAGCCTGACCCATGCACACTGAATGGAGCCGGGCCGTACTGCTCATCATCGTTTGAAGTAGTGCGGCCCGCCGACACATTCACCTGCAGTCAAATCCGGAGTGTCGGGTTAATTTAAGCACACGTTCTTTCCTGCTACTGACTGATGCTAACAATTATAATCTGTATGAAAGCCTAGCGTGCAGTAATAACCCATTCAAGGTCAGTACTGCCGGAACGTCTAATCGGGGGTCTTATTGCAAATTAATTTATGTACGTATAACATAACTTTCCATACCCTTGACGGCAGACATCTTGCCTGAGAGGACTAGATTAAACACCCCAATTTCCCACTATCATCAATTCTTTGAAACAAACTCCTTAAGTATAACACTGCGTTAATTTACATCCAATTAAGTAATTGTATGATAAATTATCTTTTTTTTTTTTAAACTAAGGTGGCAAACGCTACACCTTAAAGCTGTAGGATTTTTGCGACTCAGTGGACGAAGGAAGTGAACTATTTGTATACTCATCCCGTCCCTGATCGGTCAGATAAAGCTCTCACACTGCATTCAGTGGGAAACTTTCCTGTCTTATCTGTTTTTAGAAAACGACTGATTGTGAAACTCCCAGTAAGTGAAAAATGAAAAGACAGTCTTAAATATTTCTAATATGCTGTTTCATGCCCCAGCACCTTCCATTAAAATGATGCCTTCCAACTTCTAAGTTATGATTAATCACTTCTTTTTTTTTTTCAATGTGTACATTCATATTAGTATTTCAATGGCACTGCTAAAATTAGAAAGAGCGAGGAAATTAAATCCCTATAAAATGGAGAATCATTGAAGCATTTTATGAACATGGCGAATGCTAATGAAGATAATTTATTTCTTCTCTCAAACCTTGAACCCGCAGTATTGTTGTGAGGTAGGAAAAATGTCATGAGAATATTGAGCTTTGCTAAATCGTTGTGGTAGTTTGAGCTTTAAGGCTTTTGGCAGAGATTTTAATTCTTGCCTATATCTGAAAATCCATTCTATACTGATATTAATGCTAAAATGTCAAAACTTTACCTTTGGCTGTATTAATTGTGGTACTACATCGATGCCACAGTAATAAAGCCCACACTAAAGTATAACTCAGACCCAGACGTTTTTGTATATTAAGCAATGCTTCAAGTGCTGAAATAAGTTTGCAGTATTTCCCGTTTTAGTTGGCACGAGTTTTTCAGCAGACTTTACGATACCCGTTGAACTTTACGCTACAAAAAGTCCTGGCAGCTGCACATATCACCATACCGTCTGGTTGCATCATTAAAATTATTTGGTGATAAATACCTGATGATTTTTAGAGATTTACTGCAGTACCTACAGTTTTTTTTCCAGTGTAAAACATTTCCCTATAGTTGTTTATTTATTTGTTTGTTACCTCTCTTGTTAACTGGTAATTAACAATATATGTCATTGTGCATGAAATAAACTTGGTTTGTTTGTTTGTTTCTTTATTTTTCACTGGCTTATTATTATTATTATTATTATTGTTGTTGTTGTTGTTGTACTTTTTGTCAACACTGAATGCATAATCTAATGCATTGATCCAGTAATTACGTCAGGCATAAGATGAGACCTCATTTGTTTGGTTCATTGACAATATTTCAAAGGTAATACATTACGTGTAATACCAGCCAATTTGGGGAAAACTGCAAAAAATATAATGATGTTCAAGTTGTCCCGCACATTAATGTTATTTCTTAAGCATGAAATCGATGTTGTTTTTCATGGAAATGCCTTTGTTGTCTTTATAGTCAAGGACTGTTCATCATGCTTCTAGGAAGTCATTAATTTTCCATTAACCATCAATAAAATAAATATAGAACGGATGGCTCTGACCTTCACTGATTTCTATTAAAAATGCAAATTATTATTTGAGAAAAACAAACACTAGGTTTCAATAGTGATTTTAATTATACATCTCACAAGTTAATTATATGTTGTTTAAGAATAATTTGATTCCTTGTAATGTGAATTATTAATTACTAAAAGTCATTATTCATCACACCTGTCCTTATGGGGGACATTTAGTTCCTTAAACAATTACTGAACTTTACCTTTTTTCTACCTTCAGTGTGTAGCAAAAATTTCAGTGATATCGTTTTATCGTTCATCATCAGCATCACCGGAAGCGTTTTTCCTTATCGTACATTCTAGCCAGCAATAGCAGAACAGCTTTCAATTACTATACAGTACAGGGTATTTACAATAAAGTAGAACCATACAGAATCTTGCTTATAATAACATTAGAACCACTACTAATTCTGCCCAGATTTGGCCATCCCCGTAGTTTCCCATTGATACTGCAAAACAGCATATATGCATATTTTATGGAAAATAGCTATGGATTTTGTTGATTGCATACAGTTCCGGAACATTAACGTCTGTTCTGATGAGAGCTATTTCTGTAGTACATTTGTATCGGCTAACGCTGCACACTGCTCATGGGGACAGCAGTATTTCTAGAGATTTCCGAGTCGATTCGTGTCTTGACCTTGACTGAAGCAGTCAAGGACGTGTATTATTCTTGAGCCACTCTGGTTTAGCTTTGGCCTCGTGGTCTTGAATAAAATATGAAGCAGCTTCACAAAAGAAATGGTCTACAAATTTCGGCATATTTTTTGTTTCACTTCACGGACAGATAAAATGTCCACTGAGATAAATGTAATCATGAGTGTCTTCTGTATAAATGTATATTTCTGTTAATCCACTTGACTTTCTCTGGAAGGCACAAAAACAAGTTGGAAACCCATTTAATGCCAATCACATGTGCTTTCTTTAACCCTAACCTTAATCGTACAGTCACCGGTATATATCAAATACTCACTCCAGGGATTACAGAACACATAACTAGCTGCTCATATGCTACATATTGAGGTTACTTGAATTAAATGCTTTTAAAATAAAGGGAAAAAAATGGAAAAAGCTGAGTTACCTATATCTGATTGGATACTATTTTACTGTCAAAATACTCTCATTGTATTTTCAACATTTTTTTAAAATCCTGTGACTTTTTATTATGACAATGATTCACTGAAAATAAGATGAGAATCATATTTTAAAATAAAACGCCTAGAAATATTTCGAAAGTATGAATAATGTCGTGGTATTGGCCAGGGAACCAAGTGAAGAGGCATGGAATTAGAAACCAGGGAGTCAAACCAAGGAGGAAACCACTGAGGAAGCAGAGCGTTTAAATACAGGTGGGGGGTTGGCTGAAGGGGGGTGCAGCCCTGAGAAATGACCGTTACTGTGGCTGGGAACCATCCAGATCGCATTATGCACTGCATGTGACATCCGTCCAACTCTCTGTCCATCCATCCATCCATCCATCCATCCATCCTCTAAATGTGTATTCATCTCTGTCGCGATGTGGGGTGCGGGCGAGCAAGCAGGGGAGGCGAGAGCAGCCAGGTTTGAGGAAGAAACGGGGTTTATTAGCTAGAACGGACAGGGTATTCACACACATGTAGACTTCAATGACGGATCTGGGGTAGATGAACTGAGACACGGACTAAATACAAAAGACAGGCTAGACAGGTGAACACAATCGGACAAAACAAGAGGTAGCGAGGTGGGCGTGGCACACAGGAAGGATCGTACGAAGCAGGGTGTGACAATCTCCCTGTATTTTAAATACAGAATTAAAGTGCCACAATGCATTTGTTAAGAAAAATAATAGACCTAAAAAATAAACATGAACTCAGAACTGAGCTTGGTCAAAAAAGAAAATCAATTGCAAAATGAATTGAATTTTTGTCAATTTAATACTTGTTTTAGCATGTGCTTTCTAATCCTGTTCCATGCTACACTTTCAGGGTTGTGCTTTCAAGTCCGGCCCTGGTCTTTTTGTGAGCAAATTCCACGTTTCCATTAAGCACTTAACCGACTGGTTAAGCCTTTACTGAAAATACATGGAGTTGCTGAGATAATTGACCAATGACACCTGATAGCCGAGCTGCATTTGATGGACACTGGCCCTGTGCGCTCAATTACAGGCAGCCCCCACCACTGCTGCTGTGAGAGGACGCAAATTGTAGCACGCTTTGCTCAGCACTTTACCGATGGCCGCCGTTTACCGTTGGGCGATAAAGTGCACCACCTACGCTAGAAGCATAGCGCCAAACTCAACACTCAATGGAGGGACAGTTATAGGATCCAAGTCCAAAAACTCTACGTTTTTTTTCCGGCGGTAAAGCAAACCAAGGCAAACAGGCCCAAAGAATAATCCAAAGATGTAGGAGCATGTTTTTCGTCATTGTTATCCTTATTTGACCTTTATTTTCAGACTAATACGAGACGATAACTAGATAAAAATGACAAATAAAAATGACGAATGACTATGACAAAATGTATTGACACTTCTGTCAACGCATAACAACGAGATGAAAATGTTTGCTAGAGAAAATTTCTTGATGCAAAGGTCCGGAAGATTGTAATGTCTAACTATTTAGTGGGATATATATTTTAGTAGCCTATTAGTTGTATCAGCATTTCATGTAATTAATACCTGACTGGCAAATCAAATTTATTCAGTACAATTCAAAAACTTTTTGACAATATTTATTCTCATGTGACATAGAGCTGAACATATATGTTCGACTGCCGATTTTGTATGTTTTCTCATTTACTAGTTTTAAAATAACATTTTAAAAGTAGGGTTGCATTTAAAATTAAGACAAAATAAATTAAATGTGAAAATTGTGCATGTTTAAATAAAGTGCTTAACCCTAATATGGTTGTGTTTATGTCATATATTTTAGTGTTCGTGGGTTTAAGCATTGATTTCGATAATCCCACACCACAAATAAAATTACAGTCTCGTTTTAATATAAATACATACCGACTTATCACTTCAGTCACTATTAGAGTAGGAAATCAATGGTCATACTATTTCGAAAAGATATAGAACGTGACATGTTGTGTTTTTCTCATATTTGTTTTGTATTTGTCAGAGTAACAATGCAAATGGAATGACGAGCCATTTCAGGTGAAAATAGTGCATTTTACTTTTTATTTCAAATAAATTGCGGGGTTGCCAAATTCGGCCAGCTGGCTGGAGTGAGATTTTCAATCTGAGATTTCTGCACATATATGTAACAGTTCTTACCTTGTAAATAGTCTGCTTTTGTATTTAACCATGTAAATACACCTTTGACATAGCTAATTTTAGAGTTATAATGAAATAGTATAGATTTGCCACATGATTTCCTGTCTGAGTCTGAAAGCAGGTGTCATGGGAGATGCCTGAGATTTGGCAACTCTGGAAAACATATATTTTTTGTTTCACCTGAGTTGATTAATAAAACAAATAACATTACTTTATACAGTTGTTAAAAAAAAAATAAATGAACATGAAATCACCTGAAAGAGAGGAGAGTTGATTTTTGGCTCGGAATACTAATGGAATTGTAGTCTTGGGGTAATTAATTTGATGTTGAAAATGCTAACATAGAATGGTTGCACTTCCTGCTAGCGATAGCTGTTGAGAAGTACAGTGGGTTTTCAATGTTTGGATTTTTTTTTTCTTGATAATGGGTATAGATCACTGATACCATTACTGCTGATTTTCTTTGAACATATTTGAGAATTTCAGGTAAAAGATTTAACAGCAAACAAAAGCAAATAAAATTATTACAAATATGTATTTTATTTTAATATTCGGAGATAGCAGGCCTGGTGGCATTATATAGACTATGCATTTTTTTTTTGAGGTAATTTTATTTTTGCATTAATGGCCCTACTGATTTTACAGTACTCAGTTTCCGGGTAAATAAACATATATTTGTGTTTCAAAAAAGAGTGAAATGTGTGTATTTGTGTACTACACAGTCAGACCTTAACACCATTCCTTAACATTGGTTTCATTTCATCTTGGTGAACATAATGACTTTCAGAAATCGAAGGGAAACTTTAAACATTATACTTTGCACCAATTTTAGTCAACTAAATCAACAGTAGTCGACTGTAATCTTATATTTTTTTGTCAGCTAAAAATAAACTAAAACTGAAATAATTTAGATGACAAAATTATGACTGAAACTAAATTAGATTTTAGTCGAAAAACTAAATAAAAACTTGCTGTCAAATTAACACTGTTCTGCATGGCTACAACTATGTTAGTTGCTAACATAGTTAGCGGTTCTGCTTTTGTGAACTGGACTTTGGTGCGGTGATATTTCACAGGAATATCATTGAAGCCATGTGCTTTTCCTTTTCCATTGTGCCTAATGGGTCTGGCTGATGAGTTATGGGTGTGTTTGGTATTCGAATGAGGTAGAGCAGGAACCGCTATGGTGTGACTGACTGGATGCTGGGCTACGTGCCGGCATGCCTACTGTCATGGTGGTCTGTGGCTGGCATGGAATCCTGGCCCAGGTAGGATTTAAAACCATCTGCAGGAATAACACTATGCCAAGCGTATCCATCCAGGCTTGACTTAGCAACTGGTTTGTTCTTCATTCATTTTTTATGTTCTACTCGACCCCATTTAAATTGTTGAAATCAGAAAATACCAGGGAATTTATTTTATTGCGTGATAGAGCTACAGTAATAAGAGCTCCTGTGCTGTTGAAGTTCCAGCATTTTATGGGTCATTGGAGACCTTGTTACTACACTTGACAAAAAGAAAACTCCTGATACAACAAAAATCTTGTCCAAAACTGTTGCTTTGCAAAGGCTTTGGTTTTAAATTGCTGTATTAGCGCACAAAGGTAACCCATGGAAACGGGAAATGTGCTGTAATGAAGTTACATCAAAATAAAAATGTCGCTGTTTAGGTTTCCCCGCCATTCCTAAGGGGTGGTGCCCCGGATCAATGAGCTCGAAGAATAATTAATTCCGGAGGAAAAAGTCCAGCTCAGGTCTCATCTGTTAGTGTCACGAAATGGCCTGAACTTTCGGTCGCCTCACAAAGGAGTGGAAATGTCAAGGTTTACATTATGTAAAGATTACTGAGCTGATAGAGAAGGTGTCCGGAATGATACCCAGCTGGGTCTCTCTGTCTTCCTACTGTCATGCTGCTCAATTGATTAAAGCCATTGTTTGGATATAAAGGGCCATCGCCTGGAATTTGAGGGCAGAAAATAGCCAATGACCAGAAAGCGGTCAGGTCAATAAATTATTCACACCTGGCCTAATCAGTAAATTATTCATAGTGTGCAACACTCATAGGGCATGATCACCTACCTCTGCTCTGAAGTGACCTGCCCTCTCTCTGTTGCCTGAGGGAAACAATACAGGCTTCACAAAAAAATTAAGGATGCATGCTGGTTTTCATTACGTTTATATCCCAAGGGTGCCTCACTCCATCTTATTCAGCGGAAAATTCCATTTTGGAATCAACGTCCTGAAGCACATTACTCATTTTTATTCAGCTGACACTTTTGTCCAAAGCGATGCATAAGTGCTCATGAACTGGCTGTTCCGATAACTCCATAGGCAATGATATGCGGAGAGTTAAGTGTTAATGAGAAGCCATGCATTGCACGTTTTTAAATGTAACCCCGTAGAGGCTAAAAAACGATCGATCACTTTCAATCTTTGTTTTATTAATTTAGCTTTATGTTGCCCCCGAAATTCAGCTGTGTTAAGGGCAAGACCTTACTTATTTATTGTTGACGATTATTAAAACCGGCCTGCTAATTTTAGTATGTTTGCTACCAGCCCAGAACAGCATCTCTCCCTTCTTTGTATTCCCTAGAGAACATTATGAGAACCATTTTTTGGCAAATGGGCCTACAGGGCACAAGGGAGGTGCCAATCCTTCAGGGTTGGATGAAGGAGCCTAATTTTCTAGACTTTCTCAAAAACTACGTCGAACATACAAAATGTAGCCAAAAAGGACTTGCTTACTACTGCTCAATAACCGTGATTCTCATCTTTTTTATCGGTGGTTCTAATTTTTCCAAAGCAGATGTCATTGTGATGCTGTCTTTCCTGCCTCATTGTTGTCATTGTTGATCGCAAGCGCTCGAGTGACATGTGAATTCAGTTCGTGAGGCACGAATGACTACGAATCCTGGATAGCCCATGTCACACTCCTTTTCAAACGCCAGTCCAAAAGCTTCTACCTTCAGGAAGAGGATTAAGAACTTCCGTGGTCCAAGCACTTTTCCTTTAACAGCATTGCCTCACCTGCCACCTCCACCAATGCTGCCATCTTGCCTGCTGACTCCACCAATGATGTTGCCTCACCTTCTATATCCGCTAGTGAAGCTGCCTCTACTGTTGCCTCCACCAATGCCACTACCTCGCCTGCTGCCTCCACCAATGATGTTGCCTCACATTCTACATCTGCTAGTGAGGCTGCCTCTGCTGCCTCCACCAATGCCACTTCCTCACTTGCTGCCTCCACCAATGATGTTGCCTCACCTGCTGCCTCCACCAATGCCTCACCTTTTACATCCGCTAGTGAGGCTGCCTCTGTTGCCTCCACCAATGATCTTTCCTCACCCGCTGCCTCCACCAATGATCTTTCCTCACCTGCTCCCTCCACCAATGATCTTTCCTCTTCTTCTATATCCAGTTCCGGAGGAGGTAACCCTCCTTGCTTGAAGCTCACTTTCTGCATCTTGAGCGACGCCTTAAAAATGCCCTTCAAGGATGTACCAGGATGTACATGTGCTGGGCCACGCAAAGACACTGTGTGTGTGTCTGTGTGTGTGTGTGTCTGTCTGTCTGTCTGTCTGTGTCTGTGTCTGTCTGTCTGTGTGTGTGTGTGTGTCTGTGTGTGTGTGTGTGTCTGTCCTACAGAAATGGCTCTTCTGGAAAATGAATTTTCGTATACATTCAAATATACAGGTTCCACATGCAAGATTCAGTTTATGAAAATGTGTTTAATGGTTTAGTTCAATTTCAGATTTTATTTTGCACAGTTTGCTAGTTGTCACAAGATATTTAAGTGTTTTTGAAACATCTGGTGAGTTAATTAAGTGTTTATTAATACATATGGTATATTAAAGATTTGTTTATCAGTTGCTGTCTTTCTGTGTTTTTTTAAGTTACTCTGGTTTGTTTCCTTGGGACATCCAGCCCTCTGGTACGTTACCTTTAAATACAGCCTTAACCAGTGTTAAGGGCGTATTCAAGGTACTGCATTTTAAACCACAAACACATCCTCTATAGCTTAAGTTAGTAAAAATTTACAAAGACAAACAGGATACCCTGTTGTAGCCAAGACTTCAGGCTTTTAATTGTGTAGAACTGACACATCTATGTTTTGTTAAGCATAAGAAAAAGATGAGAGTAAAAAGTGTGACAGTCATACCTGCTTTCCTTTACATACAACCTCACCGTACAATGACATACAACACTATCTGAAATGTTTTGCCATGGAAAATAAACATCATGTAATAATAATAATAATAATAATAATAATAATAACAATATGGAAAATAATCATATGCCTTCACATCACAAACATCACATGCCTTCATTATTAATTAACTTTTAGATACCATTAGTCAAAAGGATTTAATTGTTTTGAATGAAAAATATAATGACAGGCAGTTCTCCATTTTTCTTTTTTTTTTGTAATACTTTTCTCTTTTCTAGATTGTGGCACAGAAATCGCAGTCTCACTGTTTGGAAGCATGAGTTGT
>JAABNY020000119.1:27952967-27964194 GCA_015164015.2 Brevimyrus niger
CCTTTACTGGGAATGCACACCTGGCCTTTACTGGGAATGCACACCGGCCTTTACTGGGAATGCACACCCGGTCTTTAGTGGGAATGCACACCCGGTCTTTACTGGCCGTTAGTAGTCCCAGTTATGAATGGGAGAGGGCAATATTACAGGAGGCAACATCTCAAACCAGTAAATCAAGCTGAAGATCAGGACTTTGTGTCTAAGCACTCAGCTAGGTAGGTCTCCACCGTATCAGTATTGACATCTGTTAATTAATATGTAAGTATTGCATATGATTCATGTACAGAAGGTCCGGTCTAAATGTTAATAGGAGGATAAAGAGCAGTAAAGTGCATACTTCTGCTTATAGGGATGCACAAATTAATATTAACTGGAATTGCTGGCGAACTAAAAATAGCGTAGATAGTCTTTTTTTTCAGTATAGAGCTCATTAGTCTTATGTGGTCAAAGTATATGGACCCGGATCTCCTTTAAATCATATATTTCATTTCTCATAACTGAACTGCAGGAAGATGCAGGCACTACATGGGGAAAACGTGCAAACTCCGCCCACACAGAGAAGATCATTTCATTCAATTTAAAACAAAGCAATGGAGGCATTTTGTGGTGGGTAACATGTGTTTGAATAACTTGCACTCATTGGCTAGTTCATCAGCTTGATCCTCCATACAGTGTGTAGACAGGGCTTTAGAATGTCTCCATGCTCCTGTTGTAAGTGCTTTTGAACATGTTGTGATTATCAGTGCCATATGTGCTGCTCTGAGGGACCCTCCTGTGATTCCACACAGTACAATGCCGGAGCTCACAGGGAAAGATGCACTGAACAAGAAGCACCTGGCCAAAGGCATCGCTGCGGCTGAAATATTACCATTAATGAGAGCGGTCGGAGGAGAATGTGCGCGCTCGTTAACAGAAACGGGGAGGCCTCAAGTGCAAGAATAACAGCTCAGTGCAACAGTATTGAAGTGAAGAATAGCTCATCTGAAGGTACGGCTTATCTGCCTTTGAAAATGCTTCTAGGAGTAAAAGAAATAGCAAGGTGTATCTAAAATGTCCGCTGAGAGTGGCTCCAATTTTGTACAGTACGTCAGAACAGAAACATTAATTAAAATTCACTTTGAATTTGAAGTTAGGAAAATGGAACGATAGCGGCTGTGTGAATGAAGTTCAGACTTCCCGGGCGCTGAAACTGAACCACTTTTAGGGAACAGAAGTAATTATATACTGTTTATAGTCTTTCATACTTCTATTTGGATGGAGTCTTTTTGCACGGGTCACCGCAGACTGTGTTTGTAGCAGATTGTAATTGTCCCCCTGTACACTTATCAGAGGCTGGGTTTCAATATAGTCAACCAAGGCTGCCAGTTTTGAAACACTCTTTTCCCTGTTAATAAGCGAGGCCACAGAGGAAAAGAAAGGCTGTGGATGTTAAACTGTCTGATCCGGCTGACATATATTAATAAGTGTCAAAATATAAATCACCAAAGCCTGACTGCCGCTCCTTTCTTTGTTATGTGTTAATTATTATTCTGCACTTATTGGTGCTTGCCTCTAACATTAGAATAGACTGTTCCAATATTCTATATAATTATGATAGATGCCAATATATTTTTATGCTATATAGAATGCATTTTAAATTGCGTCCATCCAGTTTCTGTAACTGCTTATTCTATTCACAGTCACTGGGGGGTCTGGAGCCGATCCCAGAGGCTAATGGTGCAAGGCAGGGAACAATCCAGGATAGGCCACTAACCAATCACAGGGCACAAGGCAGGAAACAATCCAGGATGGGCCACTAACCAATCACAGGGCACAGGGCAGGGAACAACCCAGGATGGGCCACTAACCCATCACAGGGCACAAGGTAGGGAACAACCCAGGATGGGCCACTAACCAATCACAGGGCACAAGGCAGGGAACAACCCAGGATGGGCCACTAACCCATCACAGGGCACAAGACAGGGAACAACCCAGGATGGGCCACTAACCAATCACAGGGCACAAGGCAGGGAACAACCCAGGATGGGCCACTAACCCATCACAGGGCACAAGACAGGGAACAACCCAGGATGGGCCACTAACCAATCACAGGGCACAAGACAGGGAACAACCCAGGATGGGCCACTAACCCATCACAGGGCACAAGGCAGGGAATAACCCAAGATGGGCCACTAACCCATCACCTAGGCACACATACACCTGCACAGCGATGGTAACTCTAATTAGCCTCAGCATGTTTCTCGACTTTGGGCGGGAGGAAACTGGAGAGCTCAGAGGAAACCCCACGATGACACGGGGAGAACGTGCAAGCTCCACACACACGGAACTCTGGTGGAGACCTGAACTTAGGGCCTGGAGGTGTGATGGGACAGTGCTGACCATACCACCGTGCCAGCTGTCATTATTTAAATTATCATGTAAAATTATACTTATAAAGCCTATAATATTATATATTTGATTCTATTCGTTCTGTACTTATTCATAGGTGTTTATACTGTCATGACTACTAACAGTTCTGTCCTTTCTGCCTTCCCTTATGTATCGAGATGTTTTTTATTTGTGCCCTTGCTTTCCATATGAAGCCAGTTACACAAAGGGCTGTTAACTATTTCAGGGCCTGTAATAATGTACATGAAAACATTCATTCAGTCTCTCCTGATGAGCGCACCTTGTGACACTGAAGAAAATGACAATCCAGTAACAGCTGATTTAAAAATAGATGACAGGACAATGTCACTAAATGTAACCAAACCAAGAGCCTCTCAAACTGCTATAAACCTGAGTATTAACAGAATCGTTGCTGTGAATTCATGTAGCAGACAACTCCATTGTATGGACTCTGACAGTTGCAGTAAAAAATTTCGAATCATACAAATGAACCAAGAGAATGTCCATAAACCCATCTATATCAAATGTCTGAACCTCCTACAGCAGCCCTTTGGGAAACACACGAAAGTGACATAAAAAAACTACATAACATAAGGATTACTTTCCGTAATGCTTCACATTAAATGCAGCATCATAATGTATTCATAATGCATTCACTGAAAATTCATAGACAGCGTGTAAGTATACCTTAACATCCTACTGTAACTTCCCTTAACAGCTGTAATATACATTAATAACAAACAATATATAATAACAAACATTAGAATTGTACAATCATGTAATGTTTGTTATTAAAGTATATTAAAGCTGGTAATGGATGTTGGATGTCATGGTGTACTTTCATCCTGCTTATGAATGTTCTATGAACGCATTATGAAGGTGCACTTGATGCAAAGTGCGGCCCTTTCTGCTTTTATTCCAGCGGTGTACCTCCTGTTAATCAGTGTAGCAGCCAACACAATTTTGACTATTTGCTCTTTAGAAACGTACCCGGACCTGGAAAGTCTTCTCTCTGGCTCAGTGTTCTGACGCAGGATGATTATAAGCATGTGATTCAGTTTCTCCTTCACTGCCTTTTCATCCATTCGTCCGATGCACTTTATACTAAAATGCTTTCGCTGTTGTGCTTTCTGGCTAATGCCTAGAGTTATTTATCACTATTCGGGGGGAAAATGCAACCAATGAATGCACTGATCTATCGTCCGTCTGACTAAGCAGTATAGGGTTGGGGGGGGGGGGTTCACCGTGAATGGAGGGCTAGTCCGCAACACACAGATGTATGCACACGGAAGCCCCAATTTGCCAAATTTGTTTTTCTTTTACAGATAGAAAAAGTACACAAAATCCAAAGCAGGCCTGTGATTCGAACTTCCCACCCCCCCAACAAAGTGTAGCCAGGCTTGCTGCCTGCTGACTCACAACACCACCCAGCTGACAAGTCGATATTACAATCATGATTACATTTGAACACACTTTGACATGACAAAATGGCCGGCGAGCCACTTTATCCCTCCATCTGTCTAAGGAAGGCGTTAACTGAGCTGTTACATATTCATATTTATATCGCAGTGGTATTCTTGTGGGAGATTTGTACAGTAAGAATTGCTTCACTAAGTATTGCTTCACAAAATATGGCGGAATAAATGGACTCGGTGTAAATGTATAATTCATTATAGATAAGTGTATCTGCCAAGAAAGTAAATGATGTATTACAGGCAAACAAATAGAAAAATCAATGATTTGGAGTTCTGGGAGCTGCCTCGCCATTGTTCGAACTCATACTTTACGGAGGATCATAAATCACACGCCTTTGCGTTGCTTGTTGCAGGCAGCGCTTGTGTCCGCTTTTTAAGAGCTGGAGCGTTACTGCAGGAAGCATATTCAGATACGGTACAATCTCAGTGGTCCAGAGTCGGGCAGAATTCCCCTAACTGACGCTCAGCTGGCTCCACTCGACAAGAAGGACTTGGCGGGTTTTAAAATGGACCAGCGGTACCAAACGAAATGAGCGCCTTGGTTTTGCCTGGTCTCAGTTCACTGTATTGTTTGATTTTTTATCCAAACCCATATATACTTCCTACCCAGAGAATCCTAGGCATCCATTTTCACAATTTGTCACAAACCAATAGCATTAGTTTACATTGTGATCTTTACATTAGTTCACCTGACATTATAAAAAGGTGCAATGCAAAAAGTGTTACCTAAGCCTAATTGGATAAGACTAATTATATTTTGTGCATGTTTAATAAGCTGTGAGCAATTTATTATCATGCCGGGTGGGTGGCATAACAAAAAATAGATGAAAAAAATAATAAAAACACAAGCAGAACTTGAAGCTGTTTGCACAGTAACTAGCCCAGCATTAGGACCCAAAACTAAAATGACAGTAATAAAGACTGGCTGAGAAAATAAACGTATAAATTTAACCAAAACAGCAGCGGAAAAGAATAAAAATAATGTGAGACATTCATAAAGCACGCTGCTCATCATACAATCAGGAAAACATCTGTACACCTGGACATTGATAATGAACCTGCGGACAGTTTCTAGCAACATTCATCCAGAAGTCAGCCCTGCTTCCGGCAAGACATACAGCTGTATGATCTCAGCATAACTATGAAAATTCAGATCATAAATGCTAAGAAAAATAGGTTAAGAAGTGGTCCCACCTGAGTCTGCCGTAATTCTAACATGAATGCACATAATTTGAAGCCTAACCTGTACACATGCAACTAAATTCTAAAGTTACGAAACAGATGGGCTGCTTGTTTACTCACTGTCATTTTCCCTATGTGGGTCGGCCACTTCAGGCCCGCAGACCCAACACATCTGCAAAAGACGATTTCGCATGGGCGTAATTTTAAGTATTTCTCAGAACAGAAGGCCTGGAATCACCTGACCTACTGACCCGAGACTTTTTATAGAGGTCTTATTGTTTTAATATTTACCAAGGAAAGGGAGTTAAATGTAACATTTCACAGGCCAGGAGATGTCTCTGCTCTTCCCATCTCCTACCTTTCCTCCCATGTCCCAGAACATAACGTTCAGGTGGACCAGTGGTTCTGAACCTCCTCCAAGGTGCGACTGTGTGAATGTGCAGCTCCTGCAACTGACTGCTGGCCTGTGGATGATTAGACAGACGTTACAGCATCCCCATTAAGCTGGGGGAAATAACTTATGTCCTTTTGCATGGCCCAGCGGAAGCTGCCCCCATTCGCTCGCCCAGAAATACCACGACCACCGACAAACTGGAAGACCGAGTGGCCAATGTGCCGTTCGATTTGCTGTCTTATTTGGTCACCAGTCTTGGAAAGTTGCCTGAGATCTCAAACTATGGATTTTACTTTAAAACATTCTGTTTTTGCAGAGAGTGGCAATACAACTGTATAGATTCTGCAGTTTTTAAATCTATCCTGCCATATCCATCCATCGAGCCATCCATCCATCCATCCATCCATCCATCCATCCATCCATCCAAACTGCTTATCTAGTACAGGGTTATAGTGCTAACAGCTCGGAGCCTGTTCTGGAAAGCAGAGGGCATAGGAATAGGGCCCATGCTGGATGGGATACCAGTTCATTGCAGAAGGTTTGGAATGATTCCATATGATTGCATATTATACAAGTTCTCACCCAATAAAAATGGTAAAATCTGATGCTTTTTCACAGAGACTGACTCTACACAGCTCTGATGACTGCCAGTGCACATAATTTTTAGTATGCCTGCTATCTGCATGATATTATCAGACTCAATGTACTGTGACTGTATATGAACAATTTTACTTAAAATTACAGAAAGGCTGTGACTCAGCCCTGTTGCTTATTGTTTAATAAGTTAAATGTGTGCTACAATATAAAGCTAAGTAATAGTTTAATTCTAAAGGAATGTTTTTTTCTGTTAAATGATTAACAAATTACCTCAGGAAAATGTTAAATGTTATGCTTTATTATATTTAACTTATGTAGCTTATATTAGTAGAATGCATGCATAACAAGTATACGCTATATAATTTGCTGTATATATCTGCATGTAGTTTGGTAAGTAAGCAGGAACAAATTCATCCACAAAGGTTCAAGGTTCGGTTTCAGTGCCTATACTGTGCATATATTTATAACACTGCTTTAGTAAATACTCCTTTCTTATTGGGCCAGAGATGTCACATGGGTGCTGATTATTTTCATGTAATCACACGGGTAGTTCCGTCAGCCTAATAACATTTCTATAGTAATCCGTTTAAATGTTTCATTGAATGTGTTAATATAAAAACTTCATAAGCAAGCAGTAATTCTTATCGACATAATTTTCCTTGCTTTTCAAAATGCAAGCGCCCGTCTGTTATTGGTTTCTATGGCAATTTGATGGACCTACTGATTCCAGTGAGCAGCCTGACCAGGTGTTTGTTGTTTGAAGAATTATATCATTGTGTGAAATCTGAGGAAAATTGCTTTTAAAAATTGACTTGAAGTAAGTATTCAGATTCCATTCTGACCGGCATATAGGAGAATATAGTGTTATGATTGTTATACTATAAATGAGTATTATGTTATTAGACTATCACTTCCTAAGTGTTTCTTAGGAAACAATTGAGCCTTAAACAATGTTCAGCTATAAGTGCAGCCATTGTAAGACTATATATTTATCCATTTCACTGTATGACATATCAATTAAGCTGCCCATGTTTGGTAATGGAATGCAACCTATTTAATGAACATTGCAATATACCTGCAGATTCAGGTTAATTCCAGGAGGCTGTTTCATGCACAGTGAGTAGATTTAAACCAGTGGTGTGTGTACCAGTTGAGCACTGAGTCTCAAAACCGTACAGGATACAATCACTCGAACCCGTGATTTGACTGCAGGGGCTAAGTAAGTAAATTATGAGGGAAGCTAACAGAAAGGTAGCATGCGTGAAACTGTTAAAATATTTCTATACTTACAGAGTAGAATAGCTCTACTTTTCCTTACCTGACACTCTGAACTATTATAGATATTGTACTATACCTTGGGAACCCTATGCTGAGTAGATAGTGTTAAAGGAAAGCAGTGATCTTGAAAGGATTTATTCTCTTTTGTGAAAGCGGGGACCTTTCCTGTGGCTGCCCCAGCCTGCCCGCCTGTTTCAGGAGGTACACCTGAATGGCAGCTCTCTGTACTGAACACACGTTGAGCGAGGCTGGCTTGTTTGAGGGAGAGATACCTCGAGCCCCGTCCCCACGTCATGCCACAGATGAAGGCTCAGATTGAGGGAGGGTCAGCTGAAAAACTTAGCCTTTCCCCTGAATCAGCTTAGGAATGATGTAGCTGCTGTGTGGATGCAACTCTGTGGTAACCAGCCAAGGATTTGGCAGTAGTAGCAGTGGTAGAACTCACAGTAGCAGTGGTAGAACTCACAGAAGCAGTAGTAGAACTCACAATAGCAATGGTAGAACTCACAGTAGCAGTAGTAGAACTCACAGTAGCAGTGGTAGAACTCACAGTAGCAGTGGTAGAACTCACAGTAGCAGTGGTAACACCTGGTGTTTTTCTCTGAAATATTTGACCATGAGATGGTTACATTCATATAGTACCATGAAAAACACAATGGTCATCCTGCCAATGCTATTGTCATAGCTGTTGTTGTTCTTCTTCTTCTTCTTAATAATAATAATAATAATAATAATATTATTAATAATAATACAGTGGTACCTCGGTTCTTTAACCCGAATTTCTTGAAAGTCGAACAAACCAGTTTGACCTAGAACTCGATCTGAATATCAGAAGTCGAACCGTGAACGCTGATCTAGTATAAATGGTACGCGCCAGGAAATTAGTAATACTATAATGGAATTCTTACTTGAATGCCTTCTTCACAGACTGGACGATTAACTAAGTAAAGCAGTGCAGCATTAAAGTAACTAACAATAAATAAACCACTAACTTACGTGTACTCTTAGAGCATTTATGCCATTTAGTTAAACTTTATTTTACCAGGTAAATTAACTGAAAACCAGTTTTCACTGCTTTACATGATATTTGGGAGAAATAGCAGATTATGCACTCTTGGCACTCTTCAGCCAATAAGGGCAAAGGTGTGTCGTCATGAAGGCGGGTCCAGTTTGTGCAGCTGGGTTAGAGGTCACAATGCATCTAACTGTAATGCATTGCGTCAGGATCAGAATGTGTTGCATTAAGACAGGGCTGTAAGCAAGTCGAACGCACCCAATGACCAGACTGAGGAAACAAACTAAAAACGCAGACTTAATACAGAGGACTAATGACAACAACCAGAAACAACTGATCACACGGGGATCCCACATGAGGTTAACGAGGGGGCGTGGCACACGGAAGGAGCGGACGATCAGAGCAGGACAGGGGTAATGTTGGGATAAGATCTTTATCGCTTTGGAAGCCATTAAGAAAAAAAATGCTCTTCTTGTTTTATCCTGTTTATTTTGTGTTTAAATGCTAAAAAAATAAATTAAATAAAAATATATATATTTAGGTGTAATTTTTATTTTTGGGGCCGGGAACCAATGAATTGGTTTTCCATTAATTCTTATGGGAAAAATTTGTTCAGAACTCAACCGAGGTACCACTGCAATAATATTAATATTAATAATAATATTAATAATAATATTATTAATAATAATAATAATATAGTATTATATATTACAGTTGATATAGAATAGTAATATTTACATGACACTATTGTGAATGCAACTTCTGCTAATTTAAGACACCTTTTTGTGTCGCCAATTTCTAAAACTAGACACTTGAAGCAGATGCTTCAGAAACCTTGCCAGGTCACTTCAGAGGGGCTCATTTGATTAAAACCAGTGAAAAAAGGCTGTGACAACATAGATATGTGATATTGGTAAGAGGAGTGTGAAAAAAAAAGGTGATAAAAGATTCAGCAACGATTTCACTTTCTTTAATACTGCAGGAGTTCAGTAATTTCAAATCCAATTCTAGCCCTGTAGAGATTTAAAACGTGATGGTACAGACCGGCTATTCTGCAGCTGCTAAGTTTCAGGATAATCAGCAATTCTAAAATTGAACATTTGCTCATTTTCTGCTTCATCTCAGTACAACATGATTAAATACATTCTGTATGATGAAAAAAAAAAGGGACGTTCGCAATGTGCAGACCTCCTCCTGGAGAGCCCTTATCAAGGAATCTACCCTGACCCCCCCCCATCTCATTTCATCTTTTAATCAGTGCTTTATCACAGGCTTCTTCAGGCAATGCTTGGGTTGGGAGAGAAAAAAAAAAAAAAAGGTTTAATTTAAATGAGTAACTGCAGCCACCCAGCAGGACTCCAGAATTTGAGCGCCTGCAGACATTCTTATAGCTTGACTTTAAGTTCCTCCCAGCAGGAGGAAACATGCTATCCTGACATATTTGCATGTCTAGAAAAGGAGTGGATTTCATTATCGGAGGGTTGACGGCGATGGATTGCGTCTGTTGACGGTATTACGCTTTGATAGCCGCACTAAAGTTAACCTGCCCCGTTTTCCTTAATTGCTCCCCCGTGGGCTGCAGACGAAGTCCGTCCTGGATTCTAACGAGATCCTCGAGCATGAGGCAGCTGGATCTGATGCTGAAATTCCCCAGGCAAGACACTGCAGCACCGCGGTGGAACCAGAAGGGACGCGCTCACCTGCCTCCCAGGACAATCCCCAGGAGACGCCTGCTTTCTTTCCGACTATCCCAGTTTTCTTCAAACACAAAAGACAAGCATTTTGCTCCAGTAAGCAAATAAACTTCAATGCTGTTGTGGCACCGCGTTTAATCAAACTACATTGCACAGCGTTTTATGAGATGTAAAGTCATTATATGATTGAATGTTACTTGTCTTTTCCTTTATTTCAGCAGGGATCACATAAGCGGTGTATGATAGATGTTTCATTTGGCAGACCCTGATATCTCTCTATCAAGACAGGCATACCATATAATGTCATAAAGCTGTTAGTTATATTTTTTTTAATGATTATCAAATGTACTTTATGATGTTTATAATACTGGCAAACTGATGTGCAATGTATGTTATCCTATCATAAGTAATATATAATATGCTATTATATGTGACATATAATATCCCATTGTTGGTTCTGTATTTGTTTACATCCATCCATCCATCCATCCATCCATCCATGCACTTTCTTCCGCTCATCTGGGTGTGGGTCGTGAGGGCAGCAGCTCCCCCCCTCCTGAGTCGGTTTGCGAGAATCTCTTCGAGGCCGATCGAAAGTCAATTTCCATGACCTAACTGAATTGTTCTGACACCCAACTTTGTGCTTCCTCGACCGCCAAAGCTGCACTCCGTCTCAGCCTGCCAGTACCTGTCAGCTTCTTCAGGACTCCCACAAGCCAATCAAGATCAAGCTGAGAAGGTCTCCTTCTTCAGCCTGGCTCCCTTTACCTCCGGTGTCCAACACCGGGTTCGAGGGTCTCGACAGCTTCTCGCTGTCATTTCAAGAATGGAGGCGTTGGACACATTTGGAATCAATCTCTCCAGCCTCCCCCTGAGTGAAAGAGAAGTTCTGCCAGTGGTGATGGTTGGAGATCTACTAGGCAGGGGCCCCTGCGAGAAAACGACACTAAGCAGATACAATTGGTATGACAACCATGATATTTTCAAACCGCCGTATACCATGTAATTGTATACTGCTGCAACCCTAGTGTTGAGTTGAGCCCAGCTATATCTGGACAGCATCTCTCTACCACAACGCTAGCTCACACTCCTTTCCTCCAGAGACGTCACATCTCATGTCCTTACAGCCAGCTTCCGCAGCTGGGAATCAGCCTTCCAAAGCCCCCGCCTTCGACTGCCACCCGATCCACAACGCACCAAACCG
>JAABNY020000119.1:27964294-27980906 GCA_015164015.2 Brevimyrus niger
ACAGCCCGCTTCCGCAGCGGGGAAACAGCCTCCCAAAGCCCCCCCCCTCCCCCGCCCCCCGATCCACACCCCCCCAACCCCCCCCCCCCCCCCCCCTCTGCAGGTGGGGGGGCCCACAGGAGGACGGACCCCGTGGGTGGAGACCCGGTCACTAGGCACTCGCCCACAAACTTCCCCTCCAGGCTTGTCTCAGGGGAGGGGGAGGGGGGGGGACAGTGTTCGTAATACGGGCAAAGTTACTTGGTCCTTGTTCTTTTTGGTCATAGGGGTGTTTGACCTGCAGTTTGTCTGGCCACTCACCTAGGACCAATTTGCCTGGAGAGACCCGACCACAGGCAATCGCCCCCAACAACAGGGCTGCTAGGATTATCTAGGCACACAAACCCCCCCATTGTGCACTGGGCCGCTCTTCAGCTGTTCCACATAGACTCTCATCTCGTGGGAAACGCCAAGCACCTGCATCACACCGAGCCCAGAGTAAACAGGTCGAGTCATCAGCCTGCGCAGCTGGCTTCTATAAAAAGGACGCTTCAGTTATCAAAGAAGAGGGGAGAGGAGGGAGGAGGGGCAGCTATTTTATCAATATAAGAAAAAAGCTCAAACACAACTGAAGCCATTTACTTTCCCTTCAAGTGAATTTCTTTCCTTGGGTATTTTATTTACCACAGTATTTGCTAGTAATCTTTGTAACCTAGGAGTAGGACAGCTGGGTTCAAGCAACACGCAGCACAAAATTATTGACGTGCTCCATTATAAAACATAAAAATCACAGATTTGTAACTGAAAGCTAAGGAAGGTAGTTCTCATGCCCTGCTTCCCTTTCCCCCCGTTCTCTCCTCTGTGTGGCTCTAACGAGCCGCGCCCGTTGCTTGTTTATCTCACTTCTCGTTACAGCCCTCGTGTGGATCACCCCAGGTGCCTCTCGTCTGCTCTCTCCCGTGCCCCGTATAAACAGTCCTTCAGTTCTATGATCCTCAGTCCAGTCATCGATGTCGCTATCTGCGCGCGCTCCTCAGCGTGCCCTGTGCCTAGTGTTCCTGCCTGATCCTGCCTGATCCTGCCCGATCCTCCCCACTCCATTTTGACCCCTTGCGGTCTGTTTCCTCCACTCTCCCTGTATTGTAATTTTCTTCAATAAAGCCCCCTCTGGTTTTCCCCCATGGCGGCATTGCCTCCATCCTTGCCCTCGACGTGACGGTAGTGAAGGAGAAGAGGACCAACTTAAGGAAAAGGGGCAACAACTAGAGGGAAATACTGTCCTTGAAGCCAACCAGTTGACCATATTTATACAAAACAAGGTAATCAGTCTGCCCAGGGTTAGACGGGGTTCATTAACTGAAGTGTCTGTGGCCATAGACTAGTGATCTGTCTCCATGGTAACACAAGCACTCACCCAAATTCATCGCTATATATCTGCTTTTCCCCTGCCCAGTCACAAAGTGCTACACAAAATATATTGCCGGCATGTTCGATTTTTTTCCCCCCTCTCTCTGTATGTGTTGTGGCGGGGTATGAGTGCAAATACACACGGGAAACAGATATTTCACGCAAGTCAGCCCGGAGAGGTTTGCATTTAATGAAAATTGGGGGTGGTTACAATAGACGAACCGAAGATTGGGGACTACAGGGTTAGCTGTGGGTATGGAGGTACCCGGGGATGCGCGGGGAGGTGCGGGGATGCGCGGGGAGGCGGCGTCGGATCAGCCTTTGCTGAACATGCAGACGCTTTGCCTCCCTTCCACATTACTGCAGCTGAGGCCCAGAGCACCAGGCAGTGGAGAGTCCATCACACTCACTATGTGCAATTTGGAGACGTCGTCTCAGCCAGCACATCTTTTATATGTGTGGGAGGAAACTGGCGAAATGCAAATTCCACACACAGCGAGTGAAGGGCCACCGAGTATGAAACCACAGTGCTACCCGCCGAGGCAGACTGCTGCTACTCGTAATACTCCGTTAATTGTCGTTACTTCATAATAACAATTTGTGTGTGGCGATTAATCATTGTTCAGTAAAATCAACACACTACAATATCTCGAAAATGTATGTTAGACTGGCAGGTAGTTTCTGCTTTATTTGTGGTTTAATTAAAGCTAAATTTTGAAAAAAAAAAATGGAATTTTAATATCAAATAAAATCAATATATTAATGCTATGTTGATCCTAAATATATACCCTTTCAGGTTATTGCCAGGAAAATTAACATTTCTGAAGAATATTTGCACTGAAAACCACAGTGAAATTGTTTCAAGTGGGGAAATAAATATAAAATCTTTAAATCCATGCGAGTTTTCTTTCCTGCTTCGAGCATGTGGTTCCGGGGGTGTCGGGCCTGTCTGATCCCAGGGACGGCTGTGGTGACTCCCCATCACCGTGATCGGCGCTGATTCTGACGCATGTTTGCATGCTCCATTGCCCGCTGCCAAAGGCAGCCTGAGAGAAACGCCATGATTGGTGTGGATGGAATGCACGTCAGAGACGAACGCCGTACCGTCTAGTGCTTCACGCTTCAAAATGAATAAGCAAATAAACTTGGTTCATGCTTGTATGTTGTGTGCTCTTGTGTAAGTCCTTTTAATATTGTAATAGGATTATTAATACAGTATAGCGATATCTATCTATGTAAGATAGAATATAGATATAGCAATACCAATAATAACAACAGCAATTATTATTGTCATTGTTGTTGTCTATTCTTCCTCAATATGAACAAAGCACACTGGAAGTTAATGTTCAAACAACATCCTGGGAGCCAGTGTATTATTCGCTGCAAACCAATGAACATTATGGCCAAGATTATGGTTGCATGTCTTCCATCTTAGAGGAAATGACTAAAGCCTGAAGCATGAATATAAAATATTAAACTGCATAGCCGAAGACGTATGAACATTTTAATTTTAATTTTGTTTTTGCAATATGGCTGAAAGTAAATATCTCTTACGAATTCTGTACATTTATCCGTAATTTCTGGGTTTGTTTTAAAAGTGAACGGGAAAAGCACAGGAGCCTGAAAATGCCTGCTGCAATAATTCATAAAACCCCAGCAGGAATTTTCTAAGCTTTTAATAAAGCTCATTATTCATTATACACAGTTGTTGTTTATTCCGGTATATTACTGCATATAGATACACTTTTAACACTTAACAAATACATAAGCAGATAGTGATGAAAGCTACAGTTCTTTCCATCCGTCTCCTAAGCACTCGTTCGGAGCTGGGAAGCACACACACACAGCAGGGATCTTAATGCACGCCTTTATACAAGAACCCCACACAGGGGCAGAGAGCCGCACCCAAACACTCACATACGCAAATACAGGATTCGAACACCCAATCCTAATGGTCTAAGGTAATTTATACCATGGCTTTCGCAAAGTTTCCTTATTGATCCCGAGGCGTCACATGGACAACCGCACAGGTATCTCTGGCAACCCAATAACAGTGCTATATTGATGCATGTTTTTTAATGTTAATATAAAAACCCATGCGACTGATAAATAAGTCATTCTTTACCGCCAAAATCTTCCTTGATTAGTTGATGGTTTCCATAATAATCCAACAGACTTGACTAGACTAGACGGACTCAACATTCTATCCCTAAAAGCACATTGGAACATTCAGAGCCGCTGTCAGGTGTCCTGGTAGACGGAAACATTGCTGTATGTCTTAGTAATTTGTGTTCGAGTTAGTAATCCTTGCGCTCCACTTAATAATACGTGCTCTTGATTCGATAATTCGGCCCCTTCGAATGAGTAGTTGATACTCTTGAGTTAGCAGTTTGTGCTGAAGGATGCCGCCCCTTCGTGAATCTGGCGTGACACTCGCATTTTCAGACTGACGCCCACGCAACAAATCTTGTGGCAAATCTATATTATTCCATTATAAATATGATTTTTGCTATATGAAAAGTGTTGGGATAGTTTGCAAACACTACAGACTATTCACAAGGTAATAAAATCGTTACACACATGTAAATGCATGTGCAGACTTATCTCAAATTGAAAATCTCACATCAGTCAGCTGACAATAGCAACCCTGATTTCAAGTTAGTAATTTATGCACTGAAATTAGTAATTTGTGATCGCCTATTAATAATTTCTGCTCTCAAATACTGTACGGAAAGCCATTGGAACATTTAAAATAAGGTATTATTAATTTGAGATCACGAATTACAAAATCAAATTATTAATTGGAGATCACTAATTCGAGAGCAAGAATTACTATGAGATGATATTGTTTGCCATGACAACAAAGGGGCTCCGTAGGTACTAGTTTATTCTATTAGTATGTCTTGTTCATTAGCCACGGTATAAGTGCGATAAACTACTTTGAGGTGTGTAGGTATACAAAACTAATCAACTTCGCTTTGCATCGGGCCGTATTACACCAAATTGTCATTGATTATTTTCTTCATTTTTTATCTCTCATGAAGATTAATCACACACTATTAAAATGTGAAGTACTATTGGATTGCCGGTAAGTGGGAAAAGCAGGCAGCAAAATATTGTGTGGGTGGAAGGAATACTCTATTACAGTATTATTGTCTTTAAAATGACAGCCAAGTGTTAACATCTCTACTCTTTTGAGTTGGCTCCGTCATAGACTGAGCCCCTCACACCTCTAACGCCTCCAGGTCAGCTCATGGTTGGACATTTATGAAGTAGGCGGTTACCGCATGGAATAATGGGAAGGGGGCTGGGTCCGGCTTACCCAATCCCCTACCACCATGAGCTACATAGTTCCCCTCCTTAAGGATCAGACATTCCAGCAACCCTAAAGGCACATACACACCCACAACAACAAATATCCCATCCTGACTAAACTCAGTCCAGTCCCTCACGTTCCCCAGGCAAGATCCTTTTTGCTTCGGTTCCAACAGCCCCGGAGACATGTTGGGAGGCGGCACTCTCGACAGGAGCACATGCTTTCATTAACTATCCCTGTAGCCGGTGAAACTCCTGGGGTTAGCTCTGATAAAGGAATGGCTATAGGTAGGAGTTCATTGACGTAGAGACAGGCAGAGTTTGTATAGTGCCAGCTGATCTCTGTGGACTACCACAGTTTGACACCCAGGTCCCATCCAAACCCTGTACTGTACACCACATCAGACACGTGTGTCATCCCCACCCAGGGTCCTATGCATGGCCTCACCAGCTTGGGGCACAACCCTTTCTTGCGAGAGCCATAGCCATGTCGTAGCCATACCCATGTCCCTGGCAGTAGCAGTTCACTGCGGCTGCAGGTGTCATATGCCTTCTTCTGGTGGCCCCTAGCCTGTCCCTGGTGCATTCTGGCAACCTGGTGGACAGTTTCTATATATACACTGCCGGAGCTCCTGATCATACCCTGGCTATTCTGCTGAAGCCCTGGCTATTCTGCTCGGTATTGGTCCAGAGGGCTGCCAAAAGCCCAAAACTCCACTACTGGCATCTGTGTCCAACTTAAACATTGCTGTCAAGTCAGGGAATGCCAAGACATGGGCAGTAATAAGTACAGCGTTCAGGTCCCGGAAGGCTACATTACAGTCCTCGGACTAGGACCACTCAGTCCTTTTAGCAGTCAGCCGATGCAGTTTAGCAGCAATATCTCCAAATCCTCAGATAAATCACCGGTAGCAGGACACCAAACACAGAAAACTTTTTAGTTGCTTAGTTGACCTGTGGGTTTGCCATTTCTGGACCATTGCCGCCTTCTTTGGGTCTGTCAATACTCCACTGCCTTCGACAACATGTCCCAGGAACGATATTTGTTGTTGAAGTAGTTGGCACTTGGAAGGATGAAGCTTCAGGCCCGTCCATCTTATTGTTGCGAAGACCTCCTGCAGGTTGTCCAGGGTCAAATCTTGGGGTATGAACCAAGTAATCATCCCGATAGACAAAACACCATCTCTGGGGAATTCCTGCTAGTACCTGCTCCACGAAATGCTCAAAGGTGGCTGGGGCATTACGTAGCCCAACAGGTATTATGATAAAATGCCAAAGCCCCTGGCCCCAGGTGAATGTAGTCTTTTCTTTGTCTCAGCTGCCAGGGCTACCTGCCCTGAAGATCGAATGAGTTAAACCAGTTGGAACTCATAAGTGTGCTGAGGGGATTAACCACCCAAGGCATGAGGCGTGAGTTTTCTTGGGTGATGGCATTCAGATGGCAGTAATCCACACAGAAGCACCAGCTACCATCCTCCTTCCAGACCAGGACAGCTGTAGCAGCCGGTGAGCTTTTGGATGGCTCTATGAATCCTACTGCTACCATTTCTCAGACCTTCTCCTCAGGTGTCTACCTCTTTGTTAGTGGCAGGCGATGGGGCCAAAAGCAGATGAGGGTGGCCTTAACAGTGTCTATTTGGTGTTGGAGTAGGTCAGTCTGGGTACAGTCCTCATGCTTGGCAGCGAAGACATCTATGTGGTCGTGGAGTAGGTCCCACAGTCTTTTCCTCTCTCCATCCTCCAGCCCATAGTAGCTTCTCTTCAAAAGGACCTCTTTTATTAGGGTTTCCTTGGTCCTCAGCTCTGGTACGGCTTGTGGTGGACGCAGAGTCCAGTCCCCCTCCTGGCTGGTCCTGGGCATGGCAGACCGCTAAGAGGGAAGGGGTGTGAAACAGAAATAGGGTTTTAATCTCACACCTCCAGAGCTGTGCGTTTGATTCCCAGCCTTGGCTTTAGTGTGCAAAGAATTTGCATGGTATTCTCATGCTATTATACATGCAGTTGGAAATGGTATTTGAATATTCCCCATAGTGTGTGATGATGTACCATGAGATGGTGTATCCTAGCCTCATGCCCTGTGTTGCCTGTGATTGGCTCTAGGTCTCAACCCAATGATTCTGACCAGAATAAGTAGTTGGAAGATGTATGGATGGATATATTTACTATAGAAAAAATAATGCTTTTTTGGTTTTGCCTGGACTGCAAGTTGTGAGAGGGGACTGAAAATATTAAATGCCTCCTCTTTATGAGCTCCTGAGTAAGTGTAGTGCTGCCTTTTCATACCAACAGGAAATTACATTTTTTTATCATTTATCAGGGTAACAATTATTTTTTTTCTGCTCCTGAGTAACTGCATCGACCCCCCCTGCATTATTAAGCTGTGTAGCAGTGGGGCCCCACATTTTGCTGGAAAAGCACTTCTGCTCTTTGTGTCGCTCCGAGCTCTGGAATATGCATTTTGTGGGCCACAAGCAACGACCTGATTTATATCATTGCAAACTGTTCGGGATATATAATTCTTCAAACGTGTATGCTTCTGGAATAAACAGGGGTAATGGACTCACTGGGTACCATATTTTGTTTTGCCTTAATTTATGTTTTTTGTTGTTGTTGTTTGTTTACATTTTCCATTAGCATGAACCAAGAATATAACCCATATAATCATGCATTCACAGAGTATTAATATACATGTATAAATATAATATATATCAACATTAAATCTAGACTATTTTTGGGTGAAGAATGATGACTAAGCTATAATGTCCACTATGGATGTATTACGTCAACTTTTATTCAAAGGACCTCACAATCATTTCATACAATTGGATATGTGATTGGACGAAAATTGATGGTTGCCTCCATTCAGATCTGAAGCCCATGCTGGCTATGGAATGAGAGTGAAAGAGATTTAAATCCAGTCTTCCGAAGGCTATTTATTTTTTCATTATTTGAAGCACAGATATCTTGACAGATGTATGCTTCATCTTCCTCTGGCTCTGAGCACAACCAATTAAGGATACTGAGAAATAACAGATGTAGGTTTTTCGCAGAACTGACAGGTCTCAGGTGATGATCCTGAACTAGGGGTTCCTTATACAGTATACCTAAACTGTATCCATTAGTATTCAGGCCTCATATTTTAAAGTCAGATAAATGTTACATTATATAACAGTGTGGTATAGGCAGGTGGAGGTTAAATAACCTGGAAAGAACTAAATATGAACCCTGTGTGCACGATCTTTGCCTTTAAAATCTCACCAAGGCCCTCTTGGGGTCTTGGAGAAAGTGTCTAATGAGCTAAAGGCTACAAAAAGGCACACATGGTTGTTCATGTCTGGTGAACATCAGTGTACACTATATTTGGCATATTTCTAATTTACAGTGGTACTAGTTGTGCATTACTAGATACAATCATGGTGGTGATACTGTACAATATCTACCTCTTTGCTCCTGATATGTTAGTTTGAACGAAACTGAATATGCTTTTCCCACACATTATCTTGGGTTAATTAATTTGTTTTTTATTCAAACAACTTAAACAGTGTTGTTGTGGTTGATCTCTAAGGGGTGGAATAAGAAATTTTGGTTTTATTATAGAGTAATTCATCTATTGAAACAGTATAACATCCCCCTGTATAAATTGCAACTAGCAAATAGCAAGCTTTAGCTTAATAATGAAAGTGATGGTTGGAAAAAGAGAATATATGGAGCCCTCCAGGGTGAATAGTATGCTATCCTAGCTTGTCCGTCCATCTTGGACGTTGGGAGTAAATCTTCTTTACTTAACAAATTGGAGAAAAAGTTAAGAGTGTTGCATATGAGCAAGTTGTAAGCATAAATGTCATGCCTCACTCATCCACTCCTCTCATGTGCCACGCCCCTCTTGTACCTCGTGTGTAATCCCCGTGTTTACCAGCTGTTTCTTCTAGTTCTTGATTAGTCCAAGTATGTTTTCCCCAGTCCAATGATTAACGTAGCTGCTTGTTTTCCTCATCTTCAGTGTTGGTTTCTTAATAAATCGCTCATTCCCCAATTTGCTGTCTCCCTGCTCTTACTTCCTCGGGCCAATACACGTCAATGACTGAAGTTGGTCTTATTACATTTATGCACATTTAAGAGCTTTTATAAGTAATCAAATGGCTTTTTAAAAAGTGCAACTAAGAAATGAATACTGAACATTATGTATTTGAAATAAAAAATGTGGTGGGCATTATAAACTAATAGTGGGATAAACATTCAAGCAAGGTTACAAAACTTAATTTATACCAGTAACATTTTTCTTGAAGGGACATCAATGATGTAGTAGTACATGCTTACTTAATGCATCAATTAATCAGTAACTAAGCCTTTCTTAAGCACTAATCACATGTTTATTCATCTTCAATCAATCATGACAGTCCATGCATTTCATGGGGAAAACTAAAGTACATTAGTTCATGATTTGATCTTGAGTAGTAAATGAGTTAGATATCTAGTAATGCCCCCTCAAGTGAGGTCTTACCATTATTACCTAATTAGTTAACTGATAATTAATATGATGCCTAAATGGTGTATACTGTATAAACTGTCATGTTTAATTAATAAACTAAGCTTGGGGTTAGTATGTACCTAACACTTAGTTACTGGTTAACTAATGCATTAAGAAGCATGCACTGCTGCATTATTCATGCCCTTTCAAGTAAAGCGTGACCATTATATCTAAGGATATGAATGTCTTTGGTCTCCACACAAAGAGCAGTGAAATGTCATTCAGCAGCACCTCAACCAGCAATACAGCGTATGCAATATGCAGACAAGGACAAAAAAATAGACACATTGATAGACAGAGAAATAACAATTTGCAAGGAAGTATGAGACAACGTAAAATGGTAACAGTGCAACATATCTAAGGGGTAAATAGCAAAAATGAATTATGACTGGAGCCTCGGATTGTACTGCACATTGTTGCGGGGGGGGGAGCACATGACATACAGAGGCTAACTAATATGCCACTGTATGGATCATTTATCTTTTTAATTGCTATGAACGATAAGCTAAAACTTTGACTTGATTCGATGGCCTGGATTCATAATATTGTCCATAGTTTTGGTAAGCATTAATTTACTCTATTATCATTGATCTAAACTTGGATGTATTTGAAGAATTCTGATGCATATATGAGGGACACAAGTCTGCCTGTATATTAGTGGCTTAAACATTGGATTTGACTGTTGGGGTATGAAAAATCAACCTGTTTAAAAACACTAAAAAGTATCAGTCAGCTGTCAGAAAAAAGGTTTTAACTGAGTGATAATGCATGCCTGTATGCACATGTGTACTGCATGTATGTATGTATGTATCTAGGGATGTACAGTATGTATGTATGTATGTATCTAGGGATGTACAGTATGTATGTATCTAGGGATGTACAGTATGTATGTATGTATCTAGGGATGTACAGTATGTATGTATGTATCTAGGGATGTACAGTATGTATGTATCTAGGGATGTACAGTATGTATGTATGTATGTATCTAGGGATGTACAGTATGTATGTGATCACAGGAACAGAATTATTTAAGCAGTATCACTGAATGACTTCTCTTGAATGTTTTGACTGAAAGTAAGCGAAGCGATGAATCAGAGTGGAGAAGTTTGGCTGCTTACGGCTTCAGCTGCTTATATTATGTGGGCCAGTGCACGACTCAGCATTTCTTCCCAAAAGACAATAAGTAACAACGAAAGCAAAACTGATTAATGTGCAGAAAGGCAGAGTGTCGTGTTTCAAACTGCGTGTCGGCGTTGCGTTTGGGCCTCTGTCGTCAGTGTGCTTGGCTTCCTGGATGTGCCAGGGTGTCAAATCATGGTGATAACAGCCAAAGTCAGGGATCAATAACCGTTTTCTTTCATACTGACTGCACATAAAGTGGGGAAAAAATACACTGTTAAACTGCAGCATGAAAAGAAGCTTCAAATACCCTCTGGAAACTGCGCCCAAAACGTTAGGTCAGACATTCCATGCCTGTTTTTACAGTATGCAGTTTATATATAGATTTTCATTAAGGTGAATTATTGTAGTAGTTCTCTTTGGGTTTTGAGTTCTGAAATGATATTTTATGAAGTTATTGAGTTTCACATGAGATTCATCATAGTAATTAGGAAAACATACATTCATTTATTTGTGTTTCATATAGACCTGAAAATTTGACTTGCATTAATATGAATATTTTCTAAGGGGGAACAAAATGTTACGGTTTTCATCTCTAGATGTAGAAAACATCCAGAAATAATACTTATCTGTTAGGAAAACATCTCTTTGATTAGAAAATGGGATAAAGATTTACCAGGCCTTTGCTATATATCTCAATCTTGACTCTTCAAAGGTCAAGATGCCCCTTGAGACAGATCAGCAGATAGAATGGAGACGCGTATTCTATTGATTTTTAAGTAGTTATCCTAATTCCGCAGGCTTTTGTTTGCTGTCGGAAAATAAATGGACTACACGGTATATACTCAGGCATACAAGAATTATCCTGCGCCAAAAAAAAAATGGATTTATTTTCTTAGCAGCAAGCTAAAATTCAACATAATTGCCTTGACGTAATGAAATGCATTGATTTTAAGATGGGAAGCCATCATGGTACCAAATGGGATCTTAAAAAGGTGAGAAGGGCTTTTCCTGGGAGTTATCTTCCTAGGAAGGACAACATTTAGCTGCTTTACACAAGCATACATGAAATTTCCAAAACTCGGCTGAATGCTCACAGTCCAAGAGCCCCCTTTCTCCCTCCTCACCGCTGGATGTTAAAATAACGAAAGGGGAGCGTTTTAGATTAATTCATGCAGTGCTACAAAGGCGTGGCAAAGTAAGGGCCTGTCAGGAGGCTTAATGAATGGGCTGCTGTAGCCCGCAGGTACCGTAGCTCCCTCCAGGGAAACTGCGATTCCACTTCCTTAGCAGCGCTAAAAATTGATGTTCACAACAGAGTGCTCTATTTTTCTTACTTGTTTCTTAGCTTAGATGTGTAACGGGGCAACAGATGACAGATCTATACAGTGCTTTCAGATGTAATGTGTAATGTGGCCCATGCTAGTTATGGTCACTAGTGAAGCCTGGGTGGAGGGAGGTGCAATGTCCCCATGGCTGGTTCACAGTCTACATTTTTGGGCAAATGCAACAGGGCACATGGGCTTAAGCAGCTCTATATCATATTCTGTTACCTCTAACGAATGCTCCTCACATAAGCAGAAAGCTATACTTCTAACAGAAACATAATGCATCGCTTCAGGCAGATGTTTGTAAATTTCATTTGTCAGACACCTTTCAGTGACCTTTCTGTGGGGCCCCTGGAGATTGAACCCCCTGCTGGCTACAAACAGTAACTACACTAAATATTAAATAGAGGTGTTCCTTATTTAGTAGCTGTTGGATCAGCATGTTCTGCTAAGCTGCTAAGCAACAGTCTTCTGACTGGCTTCTGTCTGGCTATTTGTTTAGCTTTTGAAACATGTGAGGCCCTGAAGTGGCTTTTTTTTTCGAATGGGGCCCCAGAAGCAAAATCATTCATTTTGTCATTCATTTGCAAAGATCCAGGTTCACTCTTAGTGTCATATGATAATAGTGATGCACATGTCTATATCTGAAGGTGAATTGTGTCTTTTACGGTTGTTACATTTTCATGTATTAAAGCCTGAGTATTTAGCTTAGTGACTCTATCATTTCACACATTCCCTACTTGGGATAACCTGCTGAGAACAAAGAATTTGATTGGTGATAATAGTGCAGTATACAGTACAAAGATTACAGTTTACTAATTCATAAAGCTACTGTAGGTACTTTCACTGAGGCAATTCCAGCGTGAGCTTATCAAAACAATAGGCATGACCCTTGAATTTTGGTATTAAGTCAAGTTAATATACCAACATGCTCCCTGCAGATTTATGTTTTATTCTTTGACAACACTTTCAAACCTATAAGCAGATTTATCTTTATTAGCTATGCAACACTGCGGGATATATTTTATTTTATGCATTATTTTCTTTTTATTTTCCATTTTAATCGAAGGATTCTAAAAACCAGGACTCCAAATGATTATTTTCATTTTAGGAATATCAAAAAGGGTTTCTGTCAGTGTATTAAGATAAAACTGTAAACTGTAAAGCAGAAATCTGTTTGTGCGATTAAATGCCCTCATTGCCAGACTCACGGTACATTCTGTCTCCTTTACTTCACACCTTCACAGCCTAACATTGAATGTGCCTCTTCTCTTGACAAAGATGGGGAAGCTGATGAAAGTGAAAACAGGTGCAAGAAACATCAATGGCACTGGGGTATTAAAGTATGCGTGAAGTTTAAAGTGATATGTCAGTGGCTGTGAGTATCTGCAAGGAGAGGGTCACAGGAGTTAATTAAAGTTTCATCCCACAAACTTTATTTGAAGCAAATCTTTGGATTTCATAGCATAAATACATATTAAACCTAGAACACTGCAAAAAAAAAAACATGTGAATATATGTGAACACAGATACACACACATAGGATTGTAATTATATCTTTGGGCGGACTCTCCATTCATTTCTAGGGGAAAAAGTCTAATCCCAACATGACAACCTTAGCCCCTACCCAGCCCCAACCTTAACCATAAGTAACCAAACAAAATACACTATAAGACTTTTGGAATTTTTTTTTTTTTTTAATTGCCGACACAGATCTTTGTGGGGACCAGAAAAATATAAAATGGTTTTATCACATTGTGGGGGACATTTGGTTCACCCAATGTAATATGAACCTGATTCCCCACCCTACGACACACACACACAATTATAAACACACCTACTTCGGCCGTTAGCTAGGCCCTTGCTTACAAGGTGTTTTATCTGAAGCAACATAGATTGCTGAGAAAACAGGGTCATACAACAGGGTCAAAACTGGAGCAATTGAGGTTAAGGGTGACATCACTCTGCTGATTCTGAGATTTGAACCAGAGAACCTCTGATCACAGGCACAACACCCCAACTATTCCTGACTATGGTCCTCCTTATGGAGTTTTAGCATATATGTAGCTCACTATTTTTTTTTTTACTAGTGAGCTAATTTAGGACCTGAACTTTAATCACCTCTTTCTGATATATTGTTTTTTGCCTATCCTGTTTGACTATGACTTCCCCCTTACTTTTCAGTTTTATTGTTCTTAGCTTATAGCTGTTTGGCACTGAATGGACAGACGACTATGAGTATCGGTTTTTAATTTTGGAAACCGATGTGGACTTTGCATTTGATTCTTCTTTATGTTACCTCTGCTTGTTCTTTGACATGTTTCAGGTCTTGGACTACAATTCTACAATTAGATGCTCTCCCTCATGCATTTTTTTTTCACAGAGCGTGTGGAAAATGACAGAAATGGGAAAAAGACTGGTGAGTCACAATATGTTGGATGCCTTTTAGCAGTATGTGTCATTTATAAAAGTTTGAGATTTAACACTTTCATAGGTTTTTAATTAACACTATGAGTTTTAAAAATTACTTTATGTGTCAAGGGGAACAGTCTGAAAACCTGACAACATAAAGCCCACCTGTCGTGCTTCACTCAACCAATCCTCCTGTGTGCCACGCCCCCTCGTTGACCTCATGTGGAATCCCTCGCGTAACCAGTTGTTTCTTGTTGTTAAGTATTCTGATGCGTTCCAGTACAGTATGTTTCCCCAGTCCGGTCATTGACGTCACTTTGTGTTATGAGTGTGTTAGCTCAGATTAAATCTCGTCTTTATCCGTTCCCATGACTCTCTTCGCCTGTTTCCCTGCCCTGCATGTGACACCCACAGACCAAGTGCAGACGCAAAAAGACACTGCAAGTCTAGGCTCACAAATAGGGATAGACGGTCACTTTACAGGATTGTTGCTAAATAATACAGAAGTAAAGTCTAAACAATGAATGCAGAACTGAATTAGCATCTCTGTGACCCAGACTCAACAAAACTACATTGTGAGCTTCATAAAGCTGAAATTTATGGCTGGAGGGCTGTTCCAGAATCCACATATATCAGAGGCCAAATGTCTAAAGACACATAACCTGGTTTATGGAGCAGAAATCCTCCACCCCAGAGCGAAGGAAAAAAAAGTTATATGGTATCATGAGTCATCTTTTACCCTTTTTCCTACATCCAGATGGGTTTCAGCATAGAAAATGTCCACCCCCTTATAAACATAGCTAAACAAATTGGTTTTTTATGGACACCAGGATGAAGTCAAACAGCCTCCAAGACCTGCCCAATAATCAGATCTAAACATCATCGAATGCTTATGGTGTGTTCTGAAGTGCAGAGTGCAAAGTGAATTTCCATTTTGATGCATCTCTCAAATAATGTGTGTGAACCATGTGACTTTGGCTACAAGGGTTTATCAGACCTCTTATGAGACCGATAAGCCATTGGTGGGTGAACATGCTCAGCACTTGATTTCACCCAACCATTTTCTCCCCATTATTCAAGCAAATCACAAACTCTCAAGGGATTTAGATTATTGTTTAAGAATATAGAAAAGTAGAAGCGCTTTCTCTGCCGCTAACTGTCAACAAACAAGAACCTGCTGCTGTTTTGAAAGAACGTTGTTTGCTGCAACGTGTTTGTAAAGTTCTGAGCTTCGACACCATTTTTAACCATCTTTGCACTGCAAAGTCTGTTTCCATAGCAACCACTGGCTATGCTAACAGTGATGACATCAATTTTACATCAGTTGAAAATGTATGGCCACGGGGAATGAAGCGATTTCGAGTTCCCCATTTGGATGAGATGAATGAAGTTCCTCACATTTTCAGATGCCTTTCACCACCAACCAATATGCTTTATTGCTGGTCTTCTTAACATTTCTGCTTGTAATCTGTTTTTTAAATGTAAGTTTGTATTTAGATTTCCTTTACACTTTAGTGTTAGTCTATGAGTACCTGAGACAACTTATGTAATTCGGAAGAAACCATTCACTCACTACCAAAAACAAGCAGACAAGATCATGCCCTTACCAGAGTAGGAGGACTATTCATGTCTCATGATCATAGAGCTATTTTGCATGCAGTTCAAATTCATTATAGGTCCACATGTATGTAGCACAGTTGGTGAACCTTCTAGAACAAGTATTTCCCTGTATGTTGTATGAGTATGTTTGCATGTAACAAATAAAGATTTCACTTCGACAAACTACAGTACAACAAAGACCCCAAGGAAGGAAGACCAAGTGTAGCCTGCCTGGAATAGGGTTACTCAGACCCACCACCCGATGGAATAGGGTTACTCAGACCCACCACCCGATGGAATAGGGTTACTCAGACCCACCACCCGATGCCAAGCCTGGAGAATGATGTTTACAACCTGGTGGCTCTACTCCCCACATATCTCAGCCAAGTCCAACCCAAAACGGCTACGTGGAACCATCTTGTGGGTTAAGCATTGGCTTTGCAAAAGTGGAGAAGGAGCCCATGTAATATGAGAGATAGAATGGTGTTTGGTAGATACAGCTGGCCTTATCCCTACACACAGTGTGGGCTCAGACCAGACCTCTGGTTGAGTTTCTCTTCCTTTTGAGTTCCCCAAGGTGAAGGACCTTAGGCAGATGCGAGAATAGTAACAAGTCCCAAGCTGAGTGCTATGCAGCTGGAGTTTTGCCTGTTGCAGGAGATGGTTGAAGCTCCAGTGTGTAAATGTTTGACTCTTGTTTATGTTTACACACTGGTAAGCAATTGGGAATACCTAAGGGGGTGATATGCTTAAAGGGATACCACCAATGGACTCCTACTGGACTCCTGCTGGGAGCCTTCAGTGCTAATCTAGAAAACAATGAAGGTACCTGAAGGGGTGTGATTGGAAAGAATGGCCTCCTAGATCTAAACCTGAGTGGGGAATTAATAGACATCTGTGTCAGCCACTTCAGTGTTGCAAGACA
>JAABNY020000119.1:28006069-28017988 GCA_015164015.2 Brevimyrus niger
AAGTGACATTTGGCTCAATACTTCGCACTGAGTGAAGGACTCTGTCCTTCTTATGCTGAGGTGATCGTAATCCTAATTGGTAACATCTGCGGAGCCCCGCCCTACCGGGGGCGTGGACGTCGCACCCTAGAACGTTTTCTTCACTTTGAATGGGGGGGGGGGTGGGGGAGCTCCCCCTTTGGTATTTTCATGTTCCACAGAAAATATTAGTTTGTCTTGGTATCATTAATCTCAGTCAGGGTCCGGGAATTGCTGAAACAGGCACCACAGTCATACATAATGACAAAGGTTCTGATTGTCTTTTTGAAAACCCAATAGGCGCAAAGACCGCCTTTGACCCGGGCATATGACAGGGGCAAAGGGAATCATCCCAAACATGCAGATTGAGCATAATAAACCACTGCTCCAATGAAGAAAAATAAAAGTTTGTTTGCAAGAAGCGTGGAGTCTTATGGGAGGAGTGGGGGTCTCTTTATGTGAACTGGTCTTTGTTAACACTCGGGAAAATAAGTGTAAATCATCTTTGAATTATGGGGAAGAGAATGATGACCAAGAGATAACCAAGAACCTTATCTGCCCCCATACATATGCTAAAGGCGGTATTTCTCCATAGGAGTAGATGTTTTAGAAATATGTTATTTCCACTGCATCGCTGTGTAAAAATAATGATGATAATACCCCGCATGGATCGTGACCTTAGGCTTTAATGATGTACAGAGCTACGCTATCTGCTGCCCAGGAAGCTGCAGTCGCCTCCCTTGGAAAAACAGGGCCGTGGGGGGTGGCGGGGGGGGCAGATAAACTATGACCTACAACGTAATGTGGGGGAACTGAACAAGGCATCTTTCCTGGTCCACAGTCCACAGGCGTAGTCTAACGTTCGGCAAGCCGGGGACGAAGTCAGGCGAAATCCGAGCGCAGCAAAGATAATGGAAACTGGTCAGATCGAGCCAGGCAAACAAGGTGTAATAATCATCACCATTATCATCATCATTCGAATCGGTTGATCTGGAAAAAAAAATGCGCTTCCCTTTTTTTCATCCTTGCTCTCATAAAATTTTCATTAGTAAAATGGGCACTTTCTAATGGATTTGAGATGTGACAGAACGCGGAGAACCATTGTTTAAACTGCAGACCGTGTGTCTTGTTTGGCTACCTGTGTGTTTTAAGTGGTGTTTCTTTAGCAATATTCTTCCATCCATCTTCAACGTACTTATATTAGTCGGGTCACGTGGAGTCTGTCCTAGGCAGCATGGGCCATGAGTTTGGGGCGCCTGCTGGATGGGATTCCAGTTCTAAGGGAGGTAAATACATTCTCACTAACGGTAATTTAAAGACGCCGGCTAACCTGACCGCATGCCTTTGGAGTACAGAAGGATACCCACAAGGCACCGGGAGAACATGCAAATGGGAGAGGAATGATTCCATCCCCTAATTCTGGAGATGTAGCAAAATCCCTCAGGAAACGGGGATCCATGCGCAGGCCAGACGGGGGACCAAGGTGAGAGGCAGGAGTCAGAGTGAGGAAGGCAAGCGGGAGACTGAAAGCAGAAGGTGGGTATGGCGGGTGCGGGGTAAGGCGGGCAAACGTGCAGACACGGGAGGGGCGGGAGACACACTCGCACTGAGATGGGGGCCGGGTCACACACTCACCGGGCTGGGGGTGAGGAGAATCACACGAGAAGGGGGGGTGATCTCTCAGCGAAAAGCCGGGAGATGAGATATGAGTGTAATATTCCTCACACGAGGAGCCAGTTAGACTGGTTAAGTAGGCGAGGCAATTAGAAGGATCCAGGAACCGGTATGAGCGACAGTCAGAACTGTGAATCATAACTTTGGTGTGGGAGAGCAGATGGGGGCGTGGCTGAAGGGGCAGGGCCCAACCGCAGAGGAGACGAAAGGAAACGCCCACTGATGGTAATTAAATGCAAAATGTGGTGAAGCTCAATATTACAACCATTAAACTGACAGTGCAAAGCACAAGAGGAAAGTGTGCGAGGAGCGTGCATGTTCTCCCCGAAACGTGTGGACTTCTTCCCGCTGCTTTTGAGTTTCTCACAAAGTTAGAAACACAGTAATCAGCATCTATAAATTGCCTGAGGTTTGTAATTGCGAGTGTGTGTCCTGTTATAGACTGGCATCCCATCCAGGGTACCCCGCTATTGTGCCCCGTACTTCCTAGGTTGGCACCCAGGGCCCCTACAGCCCAGAACTAGACAAGTGATTGATGGAGGGAGGAATAGATTATTTGTGCAACATCATCATGACTCAGGTTCTGATTGGTGGGCTGCAGTAATGATATCATTCAATGTGATATTGTCTGCATGCACACATGGCATTTTCCCAGTTGGTTCTCAGTTTATGCTCCACAATGCTGCTTGTCATATGCATTGATGCTATGGATGATAATCAAATGAAAGCTGACAGCACTTTGTACTAAGCCTAATTAAAAAAGCCAGGAATCAGAAGAATGCATGGTTTACACAGAGTGGCAATTATTACTCCTTATTATGATCCCAGTAGTACCACTAAACCATTGACATGGCTTGTTATATCAAGTGCTTTTTTCATAACAATCTGACTGTGAAGATTATCAAGTCTCTTTAGATTAACATATTGTAACAGGCACTTTTGATAAACTTGTATTTTTCTTTTCCAAATGATGTACTGCTTGGCAGGGGTGGTCAGTGATCGGTGAGCTGCTCAGCATGATGTACAGTAGAGATGTTTCATAACTCGGTCGTCAGGGACCCCCAGATTTTTGCTCCCTACCGAACAGTCCACATTTTTGCTCCCTCCCAGCTCCAGCCCCCCGGGGGGGGGGGGGGGGGGGGGGCTGCATTGAGAAACACTGATGTAGAGCAGTGGCGGTGGGGTAGCCTGGTGAAGGTCATCGTGTTCCAAGTGGGCATTTGTTTTGATGGCATTTTGATGTAAATCAGTTGACATCATTACCTTAAGATCCTACTTTACCTTCCACAAGGTATTTTAAGTACCTGCAGTTTTACACAAACAGTCACCTACTGTAAACTGTACTGAAATCCTTGACTGAACAAAAGATCACCAGCACTGTGACTGGCGGCCAATAATGTGAAGACATGCAGGCAACTTCATATCTATGTAAAGTAGGCTAGGCTGTGTGCCTTTTTGGGCCTGTTTTGGTATTATAGTATATTATCATCATACTATACAAAGCATGACTGTATAAATCCATAAAGCCTAATGACCTGCATTTTCCTGAGCAGCTGATCAAAGAGAATCGGACAATGTGGGGGTTCCGGGACTGAGCACAGCGATTCAGTTTTCTGGTTTCAGGGACAGAAGGTACGAAAGTGGGAAACGAACAACAACAAAAACAACAGCATGTAGATGTTCACTGTTATTGTGGGGATGGTGAAATAAATGAACACGTAAGACTGAATACAGAAAACAATGCGGCAGGGGAATGACTAGAGCAAAGGCCATTTGTGCAAAGAAAATGAAATGAAATGATTATACTTTATTGATCCCTGTGGGGAAATTCTCTTCTCGCCCCCCCCCCCATTTCTACACTCCGTAGGTGAGAGTACAAATAATTGCAGTCATCCAACTCTTCTTCCTAACAAATGACATGCCCCCGCCCCCAAGACACGCTGGGGAAAGTTGAAATGTGAGTTTGATCAGTGCACCGACGACGCTGATCAGGTTTCGCTGCTGATGTCTTTGACCTTTGAGTGCTGCTGCAGAATGAAACGCAGCAATGTGATTGAGCAAAGGTTATCATACACAACCATGTAATTGGTTTTTCTTGTTAAAAAAACAAAAAAAACAAAAAACACATTCATGGACGCTAGCTGATTTCATTTTAGAGTACCTTTGCATTAGCTCAGACTTGTCAGGGTTTAATAAACCTATAAATAACAAATTCGGTAAAAGTCAAACATTTGAGACTTATAACACCATATTTCAGAAAAGAAATAAGTAGCATTTAGCCATTGCAACATGGCCAAAGGCACTATTCTCTATGCATCTGAATGGGTCTCTTGGCTGAACTCCAGTTAAAATTAAACAAGGTTGAAACGGGGCCAGATGTTTATAGATTCTGCCAATTGAATGCCTTCAATAATTCAATTTCCATTTTAAAAAATGATATTTTACATCATATTTCCAAATGGGAATGTATGCCGTTTGTTATGATTGTAGCTCCTCCTGCCCCTCATCTAATAAACAGTGTGTTGCCATGTTTTAGTATTAATTTAAAGGCACTGGTGTAAAAACTGATTATTAACTAGTAATCTGCGAAAACGGGCTGGAATTTTATTTTCAGTGCACATTAAACCCTCAGTGGACTGGCTTTGAGATCTCTGCCTTCAGAGTTAAACAAGGCTCACGTTCTGACTGCCAGCCTTCAGAGACGCACAGTCTGCCGGTAATTAATAATAACGAAATTTTATGGACAAATATGAGCCTGCTTGTTTATCCGCGGCAGTCAACGGCCTGTTGGATGGCATGAACGCTGGAGAAGAGGGCTGCTGCTTCATGGCTTCACGGCTGCGGGGCCGTTACCACCTGGGGCTGCCTCGATGCGTAAGCGGCCAGTCCTGCTGTGAGATTGCCCTCCTCACTGCTATGTTCAGAAGACTTCAACGAAATTCCCTTGGGGGGCTCCTTTCGTAATGCATTTGCTTATCTGCTCATGTTTCCCGTTACCCAGAGCGATGGTGTACCTGGGAATCGATGCTCGGCTGATTTTTTGATAATACTTGTAACCCATACAAGAGACTCCAAAGGGCACAAGCTACCATCTACCACACTCTGCCTGTGTATTTCCTAAGACAGCTGATATAATATGACGTCTTTGTAACCGTTTCATATTTTAAATCATTTTTACTTTCTAAAGAAGTTCAAGTGAAGCATTATCCAAACATTTTTTAAATGGATAAATGTAAGATTTTTAATTCAACCTTAATAGCTGAGTCCCAACACAAATCACATTGTCTTTGGGGAGTCTGCATATTCTCTCAGTGATGCTCCAAACGTAAATCATACAGATTAGATGAATTTGTGGTTCCATGATGTCATCATGATGATGATGACGCTGATGCCGATGACATCACAAGTTTCATCCAGCCGCCGAAGCTCCAACTGTAAATCTTATATGGGGTTCTGGGGGGGGGTGGCATCAGGTAGAGGGGGTGATAGAAGCCAATATGAGGCACTAGGCAGAGGAAGACTCTGGACAAGATAGCAGTCCATTCCAGGACCATTAAGGAGGCCGGATCTGACTGGGTGTCTTTGAACTGCTTCAGCATGCTTACAATGTAAGGAACTGAGCTCTATATTAACTTGGGGAAGGAGAAACATTTGGCACTATACGCAAACTCCCAACACCAGGCAATTTATGATGTGTACTCTAGGAAATTGTATACCCCATCCTGGAACATTTTTATTATCGAAAAAGGAATGCTTTGCAGAATGAGATTCCATTGTGGAGCTTGTACTGCGTTTTAAATCCTGCAGCTGTGGATTTAAGTATCTAATCTGACTTCTCTTAGATAACATCACTGAACAATTGATTTTGAAAGTATATATATATATATATATTTCTTCTCCATTTAAATAACTTTCTAAATGAAGTCTTTGCCGTGATTAATATTAACAGATTCTTCAAAGAAGGCATATTCTGCACAAAGTTACTCTCCCAAGTGAATGTTCTGAAAAACACCTGTCAGGAGTATAATAGAGGGAGACTTACAAAGGGATGGTAATAAAATATCCTGCTTCTTAAATCCGGAACTGTCTTTGCAGATTCTTTCCTTATCAGATCAGCTAGGAAAACGGGCCTTGCAAGTATTGTTGAAGTTTTGACTAAGAACCATGTTTGCTGCAAGGATTCTTTGTCTTTGACTGTGTGATGAATTGTCGTCAAAAAACATATAAATGAAGACAACTTCTCATTTACTTGGAAGTCAACACTGAACATTTGGTGATGCGGTAAGCTGGTAGTTATGAAAATATAATCAAAGATGAACATTATATAGGCTTTTGTTTTGTTGTTTAGTGCATTTCTTACTAACTAAAGCTATAGAGCCGTGGATAAAATTAAGACACTACAGCACAATTTTTTGTTTCATTCATTTCTCAATTTATGAGTATGCATCTGTGTAAACCATACATTTTACGTCAACTCCAACCTGGCTTCTTCCTTGCTTTATGGAACTTAAGTCCTGTTTCTAGGAGTCTGACACGAACGGTCCTAGCAGTGCACTTCACACCTTCTCAATGTTTCCAAATCCTTTTGAAGTTCACTTGAGGTCATCCTACGATTCATGGGAAACTGTCAGATAAGTTAATCATCTCATGCATTACAGATTTGCTTCCGCCCCTTTGCCTGGCTGGTTTCTGGTCGCTCCCAGTGTCTCCTACTTCACCTCATTCTTATGTTCTGCTGTATAAGAAATTTTGAACCTGGAAGCAACCTGCTGCTCAGCGTGGCCTTCTGCAAGCAGAACCAGGATTTAAGCGAGACTTAAAAATGAAGATTTGTTTAAAAATATGGAGTGATCTCAATTTTTTATTAGAGTGCTATATGATATTTCATAATGAAGCATGCAGTAATACCCCCATACCCATAGGTAATAAGTTCCAAGACCAACCACAGATAGTAGAAAACCATAGGTACAGAGGTCCCACTGTATGATACAGACCTATGATTAATATTTTTCATACTGAATGCAGACTTATTGGAGCCCAGTTAATTTTTTTCTTTTCATAATTCTTCATAATTCTTAAAGATATTAATGTAAATAATTAATGGACCTTCACACTCTGGGCATAACTATTAAATTAAGGAACATGAAGATGCCTTCTTGATAAAGCAAATTACTGCACCGTTTTAGCAAACTTTGCTAACACACATCAGAAACTGAATAAAAGCAAATGACAGTTCAACAATGAAACAGTTCAGCTGTGTTCAATTTTTTTTTTTCCCAGAACAAACTTGAGTGCTTCAAGAATTTACGTAATGTTAAATACAACTTTGGGCCTAACTGTGTTTTCTTCCTACTTTTTATGTCAGTTACTGATACTAATAGTTTTATGTTAAAAATGGCTTTATATAATTAGTTCATTAGAATCAGTATTACTCAATTTCATAATTTAATATGAAAATATGTTAGTGTAGCACATAAATATGGACCATACTAGGAGTGTTTAAAAATAAACCTAATGAAACGGAAATAGACAAATGAAGTATTAGAGCATTATGTTGATAGATTTCCCTAGTGAAACCTCAGGTTCTTTTAGTTGAATGATGAGGCAGGTTTCTTAAGCTGAAGCAGTTTATTAAGACAGAATGAAGATGTTACAGAAAGATATTTCACACGGCCGGTTCAGAGTCTGTCTGTGTCTGTCTCTGCCCCCACTGAGGGAAACGGGCCTTTTATCTTTGGTCTTCACACAGACTCCTGGAGCCAGGGGGTCAGACGGCCTTGGTGAGAGTAAAGTGTATGAGAGGCAAAGAACATGATGAGCGAATAGCAAGAACAGACAGAAGTATAAAAATAAGAAATATAAAATCTATATGTCACGCTCGGCTCCGAACGATCCTCGTGTGTGCCACGCCCCCTCATTACCTCATGTCGACTCCTGATTGTTCTCAGATGCTTCTACTTAATCCCAGCATGTCCTGTGTACTTAGTCCGCGTCTGAGTTCAGTCCCGTCAGATCTGTCATTGGCGTTAGTAGCGTTGTGTTGCTTCGTGTGTAGATATTAAAACCCGGTTTGCCCGTCTGACTGGCTCATCTTGCCTTTTTGCCTGTCTGCCGACCCTGCTACGTGACACTATAAATGACTTAACTAAATGAACATAATTAAATACCCACAAATTAACTAGGGAAATCCCTCAATGCATCAGTGACAAATAAATCATATAAAATATAAAAAGACCAAATAGTTGGAAATTGCATTAAGCTTCTGATTCATATAGTGATGTTAATAATGCAGCCATTGCCATTATCTATGGCCACAAAAATGCTAATTTCATAATCTTTTCATAAGCCAACCCCAAAACACCTTAATTCTTACCTGCTAACAATGTATTATCAAATTGTCCTTTTTTAATCCGAGGACTTTGCTATTGGTACAGTGCTTCCATAAGGATTTTACCTTGCTAATAAAGTACCTTTTTGATTATTATTAAATGGGATAACATATCAGCTCTTGGGAAGCCTTGCGGTAAAGAAGTAGCTCATTAAAATTGGAACTTGCCAAAGACTTAAACATTTATGTTGCTCATAATGTTTTAAGGAAGCCCTCAGGTACACAGTCCAACCTGAAACATTTTAATATTTGCCATTCCATAAAGTTCAGGTTTTCATTACTGTGGGGCATCAAGTATCCAAATCCCTCGGAAGAGCCCCAGGAACAGCCACTGCAAATACTGGAGATTTATTGCCCTAATAAGAAAATGGACACCTATTATAAAACGCTATGTGGTTTATGACAAGATAATAAATAAGCCTTAAGAATAAATTACATTTCCTAATCAATATGCCTACATCCAAAATTTAGAAATGTTTTGCCAGTGGCATAAAAATAAAAATAACTCAAAAAATATTATCTGGTACACCCCAGTGCCGGCTCAGGCATGGAAAGGATGTGTCATATAGGTCTGTAGAAGTATGCAGAGTTAGGGCATATCTGGGCGTGCTTGTGGTGGTGCATCTCTCAGCATGTCAGTGCACATGCCTTCGCTTCAGAATATAAATAGTTATTGTTGTATCTGTATTGCCGATGAAAGCAAAGGAAGTGGCCAGTCCTGCTCGATTTGTGTTTTCGGGAGATTGCGAGGTTAAAGAACCGGGCTAATCATTCCACTGAGCGTATTTATCTGCGGGTCATCTACGTATTGCATTGCGGGGACAAAATGTCCCCACAATGTGGTGATGAAACCTGTTACTTTGACATTGTGGGGACCACTTCTATGGTCTCCACAAGGGGAAATTCACTTTTATAAAAATCTATGAATGCAATCAAAAAAGTCTTGTATTTTGTTTGTGTAACGTCGTGAGGCAGCGCACGAAACAGGAAGGCAGGAGTCGTCAGGGGTTTAATCCACGGAAACAGACAGGATGTTCACGTAGACGCACGTCAATGACTGAACAAGGGACTACTGACAGAGACACTGACTAAATACAAAAGACAAGCTAGACTAGACGAGCAACAGGTGACTACGATCAGGTCAAAACAGGAGGTAACGAGGTGGGTGTGGCACACAATGAGGAGCGTTCGGGGCAGGACGTCACAGTTTGGTTACTTAAGGTTTCATTAACGTTTTCCCTGTTTCAGCCAGAAGCCGGGGCTGCTTGTGTTTTGGTTGATGTCTCGGTAGAACTTCCAGCCCTGTTGGGTACTAGCTGTGAAAAGGGACCACATTTGTAGGCTCACAGCTACAGAGAAAAGTTATATCAGCCAAGTTTCTGTCTCATTGCTGTTGTGCAGTGATGTGAAATATCCAATTTAACACTTCCATACTCCCCACAGCTTATGCATGTATGTTTATTCAACAGTTTCTTAGACTAATGTAATTGTTCAGAAATAAAAAACCCCTCTGTATAACTTGTTCAATAAAATCATTATGGAAAAACATCATAACTAACCAACCTCCAACTACTACTACTACTACTAATAATAATAATAATAATAATAATAATAAATCAGATTTAAAACAAAGATAGAGTTGATAGTATAAAATATACAAAAAAGTGATCCGATCACCTGTAGCTGAAATTGCAGACAGTCAGCAGCAGTTTGCAGTGTCTATACATTTTAAAAGTGCAGTTTAAGGCACAGTTTTTAAGAGAAGCGTGTAGCCAGGAGGGTGAAGGTCCTGTGGTGGGTAAAGTCATGCAGTTCAGCAGCTGCAAACTGACCATATGCAGCCTCTATGTAGACAGACGCCTGACGCCTCTCCTGCTCCTCTGAAGAGCTCCTCCCCCACCTGACAGCTATCACTGTGGAGTCACCTTAGGTTGACCTTTCTGCTGACACTAATGGCTCTTGGTTGCAAACACCACCACCACTCAAGTTATTAAAAGTATGTTTTGCACATAATTTTACCTGATCCATAACAACCATCCACTAAAATGTACATAAAATCTGTCTGTTGCAGGCACTAACACTCCAAATCAAAATCTAGAGGTGATCGGGTGCAGACTTGCAATGGACTGCATGCCGTATGAATCGAAACCCCCTTTCTGAAGAACTGAAAAAACTCCAGCACCTTCTGAAGTGTCTTTGCTGCTGCTTAATCGTGAAGACACGAGCGCGTGCGTGGACAAAAGCGGAGTGTTAGAACAACAACGTCTTGGCCCAAAATTTCCTGTAAAATCCTTTGAAATTTCATTTCGGCAGAATCCCCCAGGCTTCTCAAAAATCAGGCTACTATGAAAGAGACATTGGGCTTTTTTTGCCAGAAACAGACTTGAAAGCATCTTTATTATATGAAGACACAGTTTATTTCCCCGCACAGCATTACCCCACGAGATATTAACACGAGAACATTCCCAGCCTTCAGACCACTTAGATGCATCAACTGCTATGATGGACAAAGCCAGACGCAATACATGACATACTGATGTAAAAGTAGAGTCTCCATCAATCCATCTATCCATCTATTTTCCACAACTGCTTATCCAGTACAGGACAGTGCAGTCGGCCCGGAGCATATCTCAAGACGCACTGGGTACAATGCAGGGCACACACTCACACACAATTGCATACTAAGGGCAATTTAGCGACACTGATTTCCCCAGCGGCATGTTTTTGGACTGTAAGAGGGAACGCATGCAAATTGAGGGAGAATGATGTGGAAAGAAGAGGACAAGAACTGCATCCACCATCTTAGGGAAGCAGTGCTATCTTTATATTTCTGAAATATCTGGCCTTAAATCAGCATTTTTAAGCTACCGTATAGTTCCCACATTGCACTACTAGTGACGTATACAGTGATAACAATACATAAATATTAGGATAGTAGTAGTATCCAATGGTGTATGACTCCGGCATCATTCGGCTTACAAAACATTTGTACATGCAAATATTGTTATATGATTGTTCACATGTTGAATAAACATTTAATGGAAAATCACCTTTGCTGATTCAAAATACATCCGTCCATCCATTTTCCCTTCCAGCTTGTCCTCTTCAAGGTTGCTGGGGTCCAGAACCTATAAGGGAAGTTTTGGTCACAAAGCAGAACATAAACTAGGATGGAGTGTCAACCCATCGCGAAATCATCGTTATTCAATTAACTCTAATAATGTTAGATTACCTACTTAAGACGATGCTCTTAATTTATATTACCGGATATGTATACAGGCTATTCAGGTTCCGTTTATGTTGTTGTTATAGCAGCGTTGAATCTCCAGCCTTTGCCCGAATGCTCCACACCACCCGATATCTAGTTAGTTATTGTTTTGGATCAGCTGTGTTGCGTATATGACGTTAAGGAGCCCACCAACCTCAGGGAAGAAAGGGAAACACTCCGTTACACAATGACCAGGAACACGGTGCTGATAAGAGAGAGGAGCCGCGAAGGGTTGAAGGATGACTGCCGGCAGCCTTTTTTTATCAGATTGTTAATAGGAGGTTAAGGATGGTTTCTTGGTGGCGTTCCGTGCATGTTCATTCCCTGAGGGGCTCAGTCCAGCGTGTTCCACAGCACTGGGGTCAGACTCAGAGAACACGGCCTGCCGGGACGCAGCACTGGGGTCAGACTCAGAGCACACGGCCTGCCGGGACGCAGCACTCCCTGCTATGTGCTGTGGATGTGGGGGTTTAGGATGCTGCCTCAAAGCAGCACAAAACCAAACACGTCATTCACCTCTTTCTTAACCTTGGGGGGGTGGGGGGGGGGGGTGCAGGGTCCTTTTCTTTCA
>JAABNY020000119.1:28033379-28044398 GCA_015164015.2 Brevimyrus niger
TTTACGCTCAGAAGGTTGGTTGAAACAAAATCCTGGTTTGGATTTTTACTTTCTGGACCTGAAATGGCCACCTCTGTTATGACTAACAGGCTGGGGAAGAGCTACCATGGAGTGTCACATGCTGGTGATCTTGGTTGTTTCAGTGTGGGAAAATAGATTTAATACAAAGGGTGTGAGAAACGCAAGGCAATGACAGACCTCTTCCCCTCTTTGTTTTGTTTCAGCGTTAATGCCAAGTAACACTGCCCTCCACAGGTTGTGTTTGAAATAGCATGGCAATTTTAACTAATAATGTACAATTTTTTCACAGCAAAGCAGCATTTTCTTGCCCTTAAATTAAATTAGCACACAGGTACTTAAAACCTACCTTAACCTGTCACCATTTCTAAAATGTCACAAAATGGAATAATAGCTGCAAAACTGAGATTTGGGTTTTGTGCACAGACATGTTTTACACCTGGGTTCCCCAGTTCCGGTCCTGGGGGTTCAGAATCCAACAGTTTGCAGATCTCCCTGCTCAAACACAGCTACTAAACCTGGTAATTAGCTGATTAATATGTGTCTGAGCAGGGAAATCTGCAAACCGGGTGGGATTCTGCTCCCCCAGGACCGGATTGGGGAGACTTGTTTGCCAGCTTGTATTTTGGCTGGCTCACTCTGCATCACCAAATATTAAAAGCACTATAATATATAATAAATATGTTTGTTTCAAGTTTCAGCTACAAAAAAAAATGAGCTATTTGGAAATTATACTGCGCTGGAGAAGTACAATATAATACTTTTGACTTGGGGGGGATAACATTGAGTCCCGACCGGTCCTGTCACTTCAAGCCTATGAGAAGCTGAAATGGGACCCCGGCTCTATAAAGGCAGAGCCATCTTCAGTGTTTGCATCAGTGTGGATGTTACTAAGCTAAAGGGGGTCAAACGCTTTGTGTGTTTGGCATTGTTTATGCTATGAAGGATAATAGAAAATAATGCAGAAAACTGTACATTCTGCTGAAAGGCAGTCAATAAACACACGGGAGATGTGATAAAAAAAATAAATAAAGGAATCAAACATAAAAATGTAATTAGGACACCTTTAGCAATGAAAACGATGTAGGTAATGTGTATGTTCAGAACAACCCACAGAGGGCATCTGCATGGGGTAAGTCCTTTAATGCTGTGTGCAAACAAGCGGAAAGTGAGGTCATATACCACAACAGTCACTGAAAGATAAATGAAATACCAGCAAGGGCCTCACATCCCAGTAGGATTCAGTTGCAGGAAAGCTCACATATATTCATCAATTTTTTAAATTCGGGCCAAAGTCAGGAAACAGAGTATTAATCCTATGAATCTTTTAAATCTCACGCATGCCTTCCGGAAGGACTCCGCTTTCTGGCAGAATGAGGGCCTCAGTGACCCTCCTGGAACTAGAGAGGGAGGCGTGAGCCCCCGCCTGTCTACTGTTCCACTCGCTTTGGTCCCTCTCTCTGGTGACAGGAGATAAACTTTTCACTTGGGGCTGCTTCTCTCTCTCGCCCTGAGTCACCTGGGGGATGCATCCGAGGGGCTCTTCGACATCTTAATGCCCGGCTTTAATGATTCCGAACATCTTGGAATTAATGGCTGCTGACAGCAATTTTGGTGGGGCAGCGGCCAGAGAGACCTGTCATCACCAATTACGGCTCTTCATTACCGTTGTCCTACAGACTCTACTGCCCAAAGGTTTCCTATTAAGGAAATCTTTATAACAACATTATAATTTACATTAATTAAAATGATGTAGAAACAATTAATGAAGGAAATGTGGTTTATTACAAAGCTTTCATTCACAATAATCATAATAATAACATTATTATGATCATCATTATTATTAATTATTAATATTATTATTATTATTAAGTATAAGAGGAATATTCTTGTTTTTGTGATGATGATGATTTTATTATAATTTTAAAATGTCTATGTTGATTGTTCATGCACAGTAATGGATTACAGGGGGGGTATCAGACGCCAGAGCACATCAGTGAACACAGAGAGAACATGCAAACTCACAGACTCACTGTGCCGTGAGCTCACACCCAAACTCACAGACTCACCGTGCCGTGAGCTCACACCCAAACTCACAGACTCACCGTGCCGTGAGCTCACACCTGCAGCCGTGGTGCAGTCAGGTCACACTACGGCCTGCTGAGCCAAGCCCTGTATATACCAGACTGTAAGGAGGGATAAAAGGCAGGATGTGAAAACTGATTACTAATCACATTATATGACATGTCATCCTGGGCAGTTCGGAGGCCTTACACCTCTGGGACCTGGACTGAAGTCTCACCCATGGCTCCATGTGTGTGGAGTTGCATGTTATTTTCCACATTGTCATGGGGTTTCTTCTGGGTGCCCACCTCCTCCCGCCGACAGTCCGAGAGCATATTAATGTAAACAGGAAGTTTACTGCTGATAAACGGACATAGCAGGTACAGAAAATGGACGGATGAACATATTGCCTCAGTTCCACTTCAGAAAGCGTTTCACATACATTTGCATATTTACTCGCAAACTCTCGGGCAAGACCTTTCCTTACGGGAAAATGCAAGTTCTTTCCAGCTGTTAGAAGAACTGAATATGTAGATGAAAATTTTTCATGGGTTCCCAGGACCGTTAAGTACAAACAGAAAAATATTCAGGTATGGAAAAGACTGTAGGGAGAACACACAGGATTTCAAAATGCTTATTTGTTAATTGGGGGAGGGGGGGCAGTGGTAAGCATGGGAAGCATCACTGGGGGACTGAAATGTATAGTTTTATCATTTTCATTTGTGCGGAAACCAGGAAAACGCTGCCACACAGGCTCTCAGGTCACCCATGAATGAGGCCCTGCTCGGACACTGGAGACACTGGGAAGATACACTGGGTATTTTTCGTTATATAAACATGTTCCTGAGGGCAGAAGGATCAATGATTGCTTCAGCGAGATAACCAATCATATTGTAGAGGAGGCGGGGCCAAGCAACTAAAGGAGGTGGGACCAAAACATTTGATTGGTTGGTTCCACTTTATCTAGTTGCTTGGACCCATATCCTCTATAATCTGATCGATTATCTTCCAGAAGGAATCATTTTGAGAACCAGATGAGCAACAAAAATAAATCATGAGCAACAGAAGTAAACAATTGTGATCGGCTGCTGGACCTATCCAGAGTAAAAAAGATAAAGTCTAATAATAGCTGGCAGTTTTTGAGGGGATATGAAGAGCTTTCATGCTACAAAAGGTAACAGGAATGATCCCGGTTTTGCACCAAACCATGGTATTTCTCTACCAGTTAGGAAAACCTGAACGTAGGTGTTGAATGTGCTAAATATGTAGCTTAGCATGTTTAAGAGAATCAGTCACCCACCCTGATTCATGTATCATATGTAGGCCATATTTTTGTGTTTTTCAAATTTTCCTTTCGTCGAAGAGCCCTCCATTTGCAGCAATTACAACCTTGTAGACCTTGCGCATTCTACATGTCAGTTTGTTGAGGTAATGCGATGAGATTTCACCCTGTGCTTCCTGAAGCGTCTCCCACTGGTTGCATTTGCTTGATGGGCACTTCTTACGTGCCATTCGGTCAAGCTGCACCCATAACAGCTCAGTAGAGGTGAGATCTGATGACTGACTATGCTGGCTACTTCATTATCTATGTCCTGCCCTGATAGTCTGCTCCTTCCGTGTGCCACGCCTCCTCCTGAGGATTCCCCGTGTTTACCAGCTATTTCTCCTTGTTGTTAATTAGTCCTGCGTGTGTAAGTCTGCGTTTAAGTTTGTTTCCCCAGTCCGGTCATTGTATTGTCAACCTGCGTTTGCTGCCTGTTCGCTTTTCTTCCCTTCAACTAAACCCCTTATTTACCCGACTCCTGTCACCCGTCTCCTCTGTCTGTTCTTGCATATTTTGGAACTGAGTTTGGGTCATTGTCCTGTTGTAGGATGAAACTGGCTCCAATTAAGCGCCGTCCACAGGGTGTGCCATGGCGTTACAAAATAGAATGATCGTCTCCCTTCTTCATCGTCCCTTTTTACCCTGAACAAATCTCCCACTTTACCATCATCATAGCAAACCCAGACCAAAATATTGCCTCCACCATGCTTGACAGATGTTGTTCATCACTCCTCCATTTTCTTTTCGTTTGATCTGCGCACGTTCCTTGTGATCCAAACACCTCAAACTTAGATTCGACTATCCAATTCTCCTCTGTCCAGTTTCTCTGTTCATTTGCCCATTTCAGCCTTTTCTTTTTATCGGTCATCCCGAGATACGACTTCTTCTTTGCGATTCTGCCTAGAAGGCCGGCGTCCCGGAGACGCCTCTTTACTGTTGACGACGAGAGTGATCTCCTGCAGGTACTATTTAATGAAGCTGCCGGGTGAAGGCCTATGGGGCGTCTGTTCCTCAAACTACACACTGTAATATATTTATCCTCTCGCTCAGTTATGCACTGAGGTCTCCCTCTCCTCTTTCCGTCGTGGTTCGAGCCCGTTTGTGCCGCTCCGTGAAGGGAGCAGCACACAGCATCGTGCGAGGTCTACAGTTTCCTGGTAATTTCTCACATGGAACAGCCTTCATTTCTCAGAACCGGAATAGACTGATGAGTTTCAGAAGGAAGTTCTTTTTTTTCTGACCATTTTGAGCTTTCGGTCGAACCCACAATGGCTGATGCTCCAGATACACACCTAGTCCAAAGGAGGCCAATTTTATTGTTTCTTTAATTAGCAGAACAATTTTCATCTGTACTAAAATAATTGCAAAAGTGCTTTCTAATGTTCAATTAACCTTTTAAAATTATATAATTGCATTACCAAACACAACATTCCACTGGAACACAGGACTAATTGTGGCTGATAATGGGCTTCTGTACACTTATGCACACGGTCCATTAATAAACAGACATTTCCAGCTATGATCATTTATAACATTAGCAATGTCTACACAGTATTTCTGATCAATCTGATGTCATTTTAATGGACAAAAAAAACATCTTTCCTAAAGCAAAGACATTTCTAAGTGACCCCAAACTTTTGGACAGTATCGTATAATGCTAAACATGCCTTGTAACCATCGGTGGCGCGAGGAATGTTTAGCATGATTACCCGGGCGTCCGTTCGTGTGCTGGCTGGAAGCCAGCCCCGATTTCACAAACACAAGCAACTCCGCCGCAGATTGGCGGGACGCTGTGTGCCGCGCGGGGTCTCCGTGTGTCGTGGCTGAATGGGATGATCCTTTGTTCTTTAAAGTGCAGTGCTGGTGAAATGACAATACTGACATATTGATGGCTATTTCAAAGGTTTGACAGGGGGCGCGGGGGGGGGGGGGGGGCTGTCACATTGTGGAAGGTCAGGTGACCGAGATGTTTTTGTTAATTCTTTCCACCTGTCCTTCTTTCATCCCATTGTGTCGTATTTTTCCTGGCCGCAGTACTTCTGGGTCTGTGTGCTGCATTTGGCTCCCTTTCTGAGCCTTTCCGTTTCATTTGTCTTCCTGTCCCGTTTTTATGTTTCCTGTCATGTGGGCTGAATCTGCCCCAGTCCCACCCATTACGTCCAAAAGAGTCCTGTAGCCTAGTAAGCTGTGATTTCCTGTCCAGTGCTGCGCTCCCCTGGGTCTGTTTGTCGTCCCGACTGAATGGAGACCTATAATGAGTTCCTGCAGCATTGCAGCTATACATGATATAGGTCATAGGCAGTGAAATGAAGTCTTTTTTTCTCTCTTAAACCTCTGGGCTTAATATTTTTTTCCTTGATGCCCGGAAAGCTGGTTTACTGCAGGAAGTGATTAATTATTCATCCTGACTATGTGATTTTCACACAGTGAAAAGAGAAGTCTACCATTATTTTTTCTTTGTTATCTCGGTGCTATTTTCTTCCTAGTCCTTGAGATCTATCTGGAACATTTGAGATTTGAGGCTCATCAAATACACTGCGCCTCAAATTTAAATTATTTATCATGATGGAAAATTTTCCCGTGGATGCTTAAATGATTTAAAATGTATATAATTGAAATGTGAAATAAATGTGTGGAATTTGCATTATATAAATATTAAAGCTAGATGTTTTAATGTGATTAGGTACTAAACAGATATGTAATATGTCCTTTGAAGAGTATTTCTAGGCTGAAATGACTGAAACTTTAAAAGGGTTACTTTCAATTCAAAACTTCAAAGCATGAAAATAGATATTTTAAAACAAAACTGGCAAAATGTATATACATTTTGCTCTGAAAGCCATAATTAAATATGCATTTTTCAAAATCTTGCCTACGTGCAGAAAAAAGCTTGAATCGTCTGCTTTATAAATACTTCACAGTTCATCTGTACTTTCACAGCTGTGAAAGAGTTTCGACCTGCGTCATGCAACTTCCTTAAATTATTAAAACTGGGCCAAAAAAGAAAATACCATTTCTATGTGCTGAAAAATTACTATTAACCACCCGTCAAAAGCAGCCATGTCGAAGATTGTTAATAGCTTATTCTGTTGAGAATGGAAGCCAGGACACTGAGTGAATTTATTATAAGGACGTTGCTTCAATATGCTGAATTTGAAATGACAACAAAATCTTTTCCACACATGGAAGCGAGTCTGACGCAGAGCCCTGAACCAGCTGCTACTTCAGAGCCACAGAGAACATTTGAACAACTTAAAATTGGCCGTCGTCCCAGACTAGTGCACTTAGAGATTAATTCAGATGAAGAGCAACATATCATGAATATCATTTTGTTTGTTCAGTGGACACTTTTATCCAATGTGATAAAAAAAAATTTTAGAGAGAGAGAGAGAGGGAGAGAGAGGGAGGTGTCACACAGTCCCTGAAGCAACAGGGCTTAAGGGCTTTACAGTGAAACCACGGCTGCGGGATTTAAACCAGCAACCCTCCAATCTCATGCAGAGGTTCTGATTACATTAGTTTGACATTTTACATATGACATTATTTAATGCCCTGGGCGAAGAGACATAAAATCAAGAAAGCAGGGTCAGTCCCTGGAGTTACTGGGGGTTGGGGGCCTCACTCAGGTGCCCAATGATGAAGCCGTCGCTGAGATTTTAGCCGGCAGACGCAGAGCCCCAACCTGCAATGTAGCTACAGTTCACCCCAGTCTCATCTTTTCCTGGACACCTCAGCCATGCCCTCACACACACCTTTGTGTTCATATCTTTGTGGGGACCGTCCTTGCATTTCTAGGGGTATTACCCTAATCTTAAGAGGCTTCTTGCTTCCAGTGAGTAGCCTGACCAGACGTTTTAACCTTATAGGGGCTATTCTTTTAACAGCACATTGGAACATTATTAAATGCAAACTGAAACGGTATTCTTCTGAAAAATTAACTGCAACTAGTTTATTCTGTTACTAATATTTTGTTTGTTACCCGTGGTATGAGCGGGATAAAGCACTTTGAGACTTGCGGTTATCCCCACAATGCAATAAAAACCTGCTATTTTGACATTTTTTCAGTGTCCACAAGGGGAAATTCAATTTTATAAAAGCCTTAAAATGATAAAAGTCTTGTATTTTGTTTTTTGGTAAGGTTAGGTCTGGGTAGAGTCTAACCCTAGTGCAAATATCTCAGGTCACTGCCTACTACTAGGTAATACTAGGCAGAAGGCCTCAGCTCCTTATTGGTCTATAGTTCTGTCAGTCAAAACTCAGAAAGTACAACCGGGGGGCTGTATCATGAAGCAGGCTTCTTTGCTTAGCCACAGAACTTGTTGGATAAAGCACATGATCTCTGGAGCAATAGAAAAAAAGCATTTACCAAAGGCGTAGTATAGCAAGAATTAGCAGACTTACTGAAAAGGTTCGAAATGCGAAAATGATCGGTGTGCATCTTTGCCTGTGGACATCAAAGGTCTATGATTAAAAACTGCCTGGCTTGCAATTTGAAATATATCACAGCCAGATGACTGAGTATGTAATATAGAGCTAACTGTACCGCAGTCAAAGGATTCTCATGGGCTAAACCATTTGGAGAGTTTGGGGAAGCCCAGTGGTAACATCCAGGAAAATATGTACTTCTTCTCTTTGAATGGTCCAAGCCCTGTTTGAGATCCGTGATCTTGAAAGTTATACTATCCTGGAGCAGTTTTCAGCTGGAACTTGCAGTTCGAAGCACATTTCTGTCTGAACCCTCGGTGTAGCTTTTTTTTCTGCTCCCCCCAAAATATTTGTATGACTCATTCGAACGATTTGCAATGCAAACTTTTGTACCTTGTATTTTTCATTCGTGCAAAGCCTTCATAAATGAGTTCCCTAGATGTTTAAACAAAACTGCTTAACATGTAAAATCATTATTTAATATTATTTAATGCATCTCACATGTTTCAATTACATAAATTAGTCTACCTAACTGCTTTGAAGGCTTAGAGTAAAACTTAATTGACATTCTGTATAGGACTGAGTGAGCCGTAGTAGTATTCATACACACATTTCTCCTACTTGTGCACTTTAGTAGCTCTGTTCTGAGAAATAGGCATATATATTTTTTTTCTTCTTCTAAACTATTGTAATATTTAGGTCATCTCCCTCTAAACACCTCAGGCAAGCTACCTATTCATCTATTCATCCACCCACAGCCACACACACACACGCACAGATAACAAGGACGGATAACGTTTCCCCAAATGCCTTTTCACCTATATGGTCGTGTAGAAAATGTAACTTTTTTTTTTTTTTTTAAAAAAAGGTTTTCGGCAGAATAAAATAATACATATAAACTTTATTTTCACACTTTGTGAAAATACTTCACTTCGAGGGATCTGTTTGTTTAGCCATGTAACTGGTTGTTGGGTCTGTCGTCCAGGGCGCTGACTGTAAGGCAGCCATGACTGCCTCTGGTTCAAAGCCCCAGTGCCTGGTGATTGGCCCTCGCACCCACGCCCCCCTCCCCTCATTGGCAGGCTCTGCTGGCTGTAGCAAATAGGCTTTCTCCTCCTGGCCCCTCCCTGGCGGCTTTGCACTCCTGCCAGTGACCTTCAGTTTTTATTTAATAAGGAAGTAAATGCTTCGCATATCATGCAGATCATGGTTTAACTAAAAAATTGTTGAAGGTTAAAAAGAGTCCTAGAGTTCCGGATTTACACATTAATCTTTTACTAAATATTGTAACATTGATTTCCTTGATGCTACATTGTCCCACCACAGAGCACTAATGAAAACGGCTTTCGTGTGAGATAACGCGTCAATATCTTGTCAAATTCCTTCTGTCTGTACATGCAATTGAAATATAACTTCCCTCTGTGCATTATTCTGCAGGATATCAGAATCCATAGAATACTGTGCACGATTCTACAGGAACTTGGGATATCCGGGTTAATTTGAGTAATAATGAGCTGAGTATGTCTTGCTGGAATGGGAAGCTCTAAAATGAAAGACTGGGGAGAAAATTAAACTCTGGAAGCTCAAGAATGCCTCATGTGATGTCACAATAATTACTGGGATAATATGCGACAATGGCACTCCGCTGGGTTATCTTCAGACAGACACTATTAAGGCCATTATTTACAGAAATTGCAAAAATATATTAATGAATGCAAATCTGTCTTAAAGGTATCAGCTTAACAATTTTGCACCCCTCGTTAGCAATCTAATGAATGCCATGTTTTTAATTAACTTTAAATAGGAAGATAACACATCCCCTCACTGATAATATTCATTGTGCCTTTAGCTAGTGTATAATAAACTGTAACAACACATTACTTTATCTTATTGCTAATGCAACTACCTCATTTCCAAAAGCTTGAAAGAAAACTGCTTTTTCTCCTGAATTTTGAATATTTCATTTTAATTAACAAATGTTTTTTTTTTTTTTTGGTTTTTTTTTTTTCCCTGCCTCCGTGCTCCTGGGAATGTTACCCCGTAAGTCTTACTGCACTGGATGCAGAAAGGAAGGCATTTGGATGGCTGAAGAAACAGTCTGAGATCAATTCTAAGCCTTTTCTAATGGTTGTATTTTCCAGTAATAAGGATCATTTACGGCTGCCTCTATGGATCTTGGACGCCATCCCAGTGCGCGTGTGGGTCTCCTTTCCTCTAGGTGTTCCAGTTTCCTCCAAGAGTCTGAAAACATGTGGCTTGGTAAAGTCCTGTCTTTAAATTGCCTTTAGAAACGGACTGGCATAGAATGCAGGGGGGAAGCGGGCTCCCGTTGCGTGTCCTGAGCTTCCTGGAATGGGGTCCAAGCTGATCATGACGCTGTAGTCGCATAAGCAGCTGGAGATTGGATGGATGGAGTCGCATTGGACCTGCGGAAGTAAAATGGCACGAAATGAAACCACTGAAAAGATGAGCTGGGATTTCGTCATTTGAGCAGGACTTGGAAAGTCTGGCTGTAGTGGGAAGTCAGCAGTGCGGGCGGTGTGAGGGTCATGTAAGTATCTCATTACACTCCATATCACTGCTCAGCTCGCTAAGAGCCGGCGCAGAGACCAGCCCTCCATCCCCCCCTCCCCCCCTCCCATCCGCAGAATGCACCAGACCCCACGTTCAGCCCATGAGTCCCAATTTGTAGAGCCTGTTCACTCTGCCCCTTGTCCACTCTCTTGCCAAGGCTAAAACAAGGCACCGTAAACAAGGCACCGTAAACAAGGCACCGTCGTTTTTGTCTCCCCGCCACTTTGTTAAACAGCCCCCGCTCCAGTCATTCCCCCTCATGTCACGCTCTTCTGTTGTGCTCCGGCCTCCCCGGGGCAAATCCCCCACCAAGCTACCGTGTCCTCACTAGACGAGCAGGTGCCGTAAATAGCCGTGGCGATCCGCCTATCCGTCCGGTCAGTTTCGAGACCACACACACGCCCCGGTGAGGGCCGGAGTAGCGCGATCCGTCAGCAATTATATGAGGCTATTTAAATGTAAGCAGCCCATTGTGCAATGATTTATTCTGCAAAATATAAGCCAGCTCTCTTCACATCACCTTCGAATGCCGTTATCCATGATTTTCATATGAACAATAACTTCAAATAATGTACAATAATGTAGTTAATCAGAGATTTTTTTGGTCAAATATT
>JAABNY020000119.1:28126816-28140189 GCA_015164015.2 Brevimyrus niger
TGTGTGTGTGTGTGTGTGTGTGTGTGTGTGTGTGTGTGTGTGTGTGTGTGTGTGTGTGTGTGTGTGTGTGTGTTATCTAGGATGAACTGCATTTTATTTATCATGCTTCTTGTCTGCCTCGGAATCTGAATCAGATGCTGCATGGTGTTGCGTCCTAGTCGTGGATAGATGGCATCGTAACCTTAAGCGATGTGAACGATTAGAATAAGGCATATGGAACACCTATGTTAGCTGTAATTCAAATAATGTAGAAAAACTGTAATCTTCCCTTAGATTTAAAGAAAATTTAGATGAACACAACATGTAAGCCATAATGAGTCAATGGACAAGGTATTAATTCTATGAATACGTATAACATTAGTAACGTAAAAAGCAGCTAAATTAAAACACTGTAATAACGGATTCAATTAGCCGTACAGTTTACATTATTCTACGTTTGATAGCTTTATTATTCTGGTAGACAATTATGTGACTGAAAAGTAATTAGGCTTCCCAGCCCTCCTTGCATGACAGGTTGGAAACACGAGAATATTCACAGCGTTTTTATCTAGCCCCTCTTGTTGAATTTTTTTTCCCCATATGGGAAATGTTTAATTAATGTTACATACTGAGCCATTTGTTAGGCGCCCATTTTCTTTGAAGAATACCATGCTGGCGACCTGATTACAATGCTGTCATTGACCAGATGAAAGTACTAACAAGCTCCTATATAATTAATAAGAGTAGCCGTCCTCTATTTTCATATTTCTATTGTAAGTTTTTTTTTTTTTTTTGGTTTTTCTAACTGGGTTTAGTGCTGTATTGGTTTGTCTTTCCCAGTGTTCGTGCAAATGAGTGGAGGACATTCCGTATAATAACGCTTTACTAGAAGCAGAAAAAAATAACCTTGGACAGCTCATCTAAAAAAAAAACATGCTTAAATGTATATGCAGTCCGTATACACACATTCGTCGGTAAATTACAGTAATAAGCAGATTGCTCAAGGGATCAATTCTTAGCTCAATTCTCGTGGTTAAAGAAGATTTCGGGGGTCGAGCATTCGTTATTCTTTCTCCCAGAACTTGAATGTGCTGCTCTGTAACACAGCAGATTTTTACATTTATTTATTCAAATGTATTATTTTCCTTTTTCTGTACTTAGGACAATGATTCATGGCTTTTACTAGTCTGGCAAACAAATACGTAGAAATAGATTTTTTTTTCAACACACATTGATTGATGAACATCTTTGGCATGTAGATGTGGCTGACTTGCTATATAAAACAATACACACGGGAGCTCAATAAGACCTGTAGAAAAAGCAGTTCCAAATGTATATTGTGGTTTCAGTGATTAAGGGTTTTATCAACACACCCTGACAGACTGTGTGTGATTCCAGATTGAGAATGTTTAGGAATGATATTACCAGAATAGTGGAAGAGACTTGGATCATATTAGTGACTCCCTTATCAAATCAGCCATGCGTTTTCTGAGTTATATTTTGTCTTCACAAAGATGCCTGCACTTTTTTTCTTCTTCTTCTGATCTGTAATAAACTGCTATTAGAATATCTCCAGGAACTGCAGAATCACACTGGTAGACCCGTCCCTCCGCTGGCCGGAACGTCCATACCTCCTCAATTGCAGAACTCGCTAATTATTGCCAAATGTGTCTTTGAGTATTTTAGGTAGATCATCCTGATAGACACTGTTGATATTTTTTCAGACGTCTTAAATATGCGATAAATAAAATATATGAAAATATATTTGGTTAAGTCTATGAGGGTTTCTTACATTAAAAAAGCATTATAATTAAAACCAGGGGAGTAGTTAGCCATGAATGAATGGGGGGTGGTGAGTCTTTACTGGGGGGTGGGGGGGGTGAGATGGCAAGCTTATATGTCATATGAAAAGCTATTCATGACTTCAGCTAATAAATGTACTCACCCCCCCCCCCTCCTAAAATAGGCCTAAAAATTAAATATTTTAAATTATATGTGTTGATTTTGTGATTACACAATTTACCTAAGCTTCTTAACCCGGGTCTTCCCTTGTGTTAAGGAGCCACACGCTGCAGTGCTTACCTTGTTGTGCTTTGATTTGGAATCTTTGCTTGTTTAAAATACACGCACTGGTCACTGGTTGACAGGTAGGCATGTCCCTATTTGTAGTTTCCTGTGATTGTCTTCTTATATCTCTCTATATTTTTTGCTACATTGTTCTGAAGGAATTGGAGGCCTAGTAGTGTTCAGGTTTTGTACTGGGTTAAGGCCCTTTTTGCAATATGGCGATTGGTCATAACTGTACGAAGACTGTAGACGCACTTCTGAGCTCTGAGGCGCATGAGGATCCTCAATCATAGCTGTTCATTATGGTCTGTCGGATTATTGTGTAGGGCTTAGGCATGTATTTAAATCATTTCGCCGCTGTGAGCGGCGACTGTAACCAAGCAACTGAACATAAAACAACTATCTGCGAAGGAGCGGCAATGTCAACCTTCAAATGACATTGCCGACGGAGAAGTGAAAGATTGACTGTGTGTATCTCCCGCTTCGTTTGCCGCGCCCTGTCTAAACGGCGCGGGCGTGACTGCCTGAAAATGGCTGCGCTCTTGGTTGGCTCTCCTGCAGAGTGCTGGCCCTTGTAGTCAGAGAACAGGAAGGGAACCATCGTGTTGTTTTTTTTTTCTTTTCCGAACGGGTTGTCGACCGTGGGCATGTTGACTACCATTCAGTTGCAAACCCCCCTCCCACACACACATACACACACACCCCGCCCGCCCTTCGCCTCCCATTTGTTGCTGGGGCGGGCGGGGACTAGTTCAGTGTCACTAACGGGAAGTGGGGAAACCGGTTTCTGATTGGCTGCAGGCAGCTAACAGAGGGAAGGCGAGGTGCCCCCCCCTCTGTACAGGCGACTGCGAAGCACATCAGTTTGGCGCTGAGCTGTCGTCACCCAAGTCCCTTCCTCTGCCCCCACCCCCACCCCCCACAACTGCCATCAGCCTCCTTTAATTGATCTTTATGTCTGCCAGCAGTCCCCTCACAAGTGTCGATTTGCATAAGTGTCGCGGAGGAGTCCGACTGTATTGTGCCATGAAAACCCAGGGCCCTATTTTACATGCCCCGCATACTGAATACGGCACAGAGCGTTTCCCAAATACCACCGGCGGTGCTGCAGCGGCGGCGAGGAGGGGATGATTCTGCCGAAAGGCAAACAATCTGAATGAATTATTTCCATAGTCTTGCTTGCGGAGACTCCAGATTGTTTTGGCAATAGTGGGAAGAGAAACGCCCAATGTAATGTGTATAATTGAAAAATTAATATGACCAAAAACAACCAAAATCTTTCTTGCAAATACCCAACATAAATAAATACGACGGTACTGTAAGTATTGTTATGTCTCTGTTGTTTGGTTTGTATGAAAAACTGGTTTGAGCGGGCAAAATCTTAAAGGCATGAGCCTATTTTAATGTATCTGCAAGCCTCAAATCCAGACGCACCTTCCTTTATCACCTCATTCATCTCTGTTACGGGCTCCTTTATTTTTCTCTGTATATTTACCAATTTGCCTTTTAACGTCTTCTCCTCTCCCAAACATCCCCTCTGATGTCAGCTATCGTCTTGCATCCCTAACCGTGACGTTATCCTTCGTATCAAACGAAGATTTCGCCCAGATCCATCAAAAGTGAAATCTGACAAGTCGACGTGTTTTTTGTTATTTATTTTTTATTTCTTTTTGTGCAATTCAAAGAAATAAACTGGGGCGTGCATTATAAATATTTATATTAGATTAAAGCTTGGGCTCATCCTCCAATGACGAAAATGACATTTTGTGTGGTAAGCTGTGGGAAAAAAAAAATACTGTCTTGCAAAAAATATGTATAACACTGAACGTTGTCTGTTTATGTTATTGTTCTAATGCAAACTGTACGAAGTCGATTGCAGTATTGATCACTCGTTAGCGTTTGGGCAACTATAAGAGGAAAGGCACCTTTACTGAGATAAACTGGCATTGATCGTGTTGCATTATTGGGCTGAAACATTCGCTGAATATGGATTTTTAGCAAGGTAACAGGGCCTTACCGTGGCAGAAAGTAGGTATAGTATAGAATACGGTAAGGTCTGGGGAAGATACATATGAGGTTAAGTTTGTCCAGCCACACATAATGTTGATATCCTCAAATGTTTGTCCTCACTCAAAAAGGAGCTTTTGTGGGATGTCGGTGCCCATTTCGCTTAATTAGATGAGCCGTAGATGCCCGTGTGCGGAGGCGCGGGGCGTGTTCTGATTCCGGAATAATGGCGGTCATTATGCGGCGAGGAGGAGAAGGGGCAGCTGTAGTCGTTCAGGTGGGAAAGCAATCCGTCAGCGGCTGGCCTCCACAGCGTCGCCGGAATGACCCTTTATATCATCGTACGGTGTCAGTTCCCTCCAAAAAAGCCATCCATGCGGGAGAAATAGACGTACATTTTCTCGGCTCATCTGAGCAGTGTCCCGGCCTTCGCTGACCTTAACTAAGAATGGATCAGGTGCGGGAGGAACGGCCTTGCAGGTGAACAGCGGACGCCCACAGGCCCCCATAATCCCCACCTCCTACGCTTTAAATCAGCACAGTTTACGTGCTCGACGTCATGCTTTTTTTTTTTCTGTGGTAAAGCTAAGTGTCAGATATGTGCATTTTGGAGTCTGTCTAATTGGGCTGTTCTGCATGAATAAAGTCTAATTCCAAATGTATTCAGCCACTAAGAGGTCAAACGATACTGAAAAAAACACTATTATAATTTGTTGAATAGTTAAGGAAATTTGTTCTATGTTCTGTTAAGCCTTTTAAGAGTATGACGGCCTTTTAAGAGTATGACAGCCTTTTAAGAGTATGACAGTATACATTCATTTTCAAATACATAAATATGAGCAGTTGATAATTGCTAGACATCAGCTTCATAGATTTGGTCTAAAATCACAAAGGTCAAACAGATTCAAACAGTACACCAGATCTTTATGTTTAAATAAATCCTTTTCCTCCTTAAGAATGCATTATTATTATTATTATTATTATTATTATTGTTGTTGTTGTTGTTGTTGTTGTCGTATGACCTTTATACTGTTCAAGCTGGTAAAGCACAGTTACACTGGTGACAAATCCATGCTCATCAGTCATTAGTTATGCAAAAACTCTTTATTGGAAATCCAGGCACATGCAATTTATGTGAAACAGCGGAGTGCATCACTAAATCCAATTAGCGGAGAGAAGCGTCTGCTTATTCTTCCTCAGTGATAGATCCATCTTACCAAGAAATATATTTGTCATTTAAGTGTTTTTTTTTAGTCCAACTATTATGTTGTGTTATAGACGATTAGTTGTGATAGGTAGATTATTATTATTTTTAATATTATTATTATTCACTCCAGCATCCTGTGATAATCTGTGTTTCTTTCTATATCCCACCTATCTATGGAAATTCTCAGCTTTGTTACTTTGTGCTGTATTTTTTAAATTTGACATAAAAGATTTAAAACAGATGAGCATAAACATATGAACCACATCTAATCAACCCCTGAGGTATTTTATAATACTGCTGTAGTCATGTCTGTTCACCTACCATGATCTCTACTGAATGATTTTTATACACATCTAGGGAACAAAAACATTGCCAATATGATCTTGCAATAGAATATAATTATGATCATTCTTTAATGAGATCTGTTAAGTGGATCATCAATTTGTTAGCGCATTTATGTCTTCAATGTGTGCGCTTTGCGATTTTAATATTTTCACATATTTTGTCTGGTCAGAATAGTTTTAAAACAGGAAAACATGAGAAACTAAAAATGTTTTGAAAATGTTATTATGAAAGTAAACTGAAATATAAATTATAAAATTAAGAGATATATTTTGTAAAGAGTGAATGGAGAATATAATGATCTAACAATCTGGACCAAAACGGGAATTATCTAGTTTAAGATTTTTTTCATAAATATGACCGTCTTTTAGGTATTGAAATGTAAGATCATTTACAAAAAAGGCAATAAAGCCACTAAACAACATTAATTGTATTGTATCTTTCTGTTCCTAACACATTCAGACACACATGCGCACAGTCAGCAATTATAAACTAATTTATTCTTGCATTCATTAGATGGACCCCTGAGCGGAACACACCTCCTCTCACAACTGGCTAATCGGAATACTGCAAATGTGTTACCAAGGAAACCATTTGACGTGTCTGGTCTTTATTATAAAGCTGAGTTTTGCATGCAGCATTTAAGAGTTAAAAGAATCGTTGAAGGCATTCATAAAACAGGCATTTCAACATGGAGTATGTACTCTCGTAATTCTATAGTAAATTTAAAAAGACCAGAATAAAGTTTTACTGTGTATTTTTAATTGCTTGCTGTTCATCTGTACTGACAATACAGCGTTGGCTGTGTTTGATATGTGATGTGAATCTTTGATACATGTATATATGGATAATGTTTGTTTATATGTGTTTTACTGTGCTCAGTGAACCATAGACTTACTTATTTGGGCACTTCGGGCTAAGTAATACTTCCCGAAATCATGTTATAACAAAACCTGAGATGAGCGCTGCCATTTTGACTTAGGTTGGCCCCAGGGGGGTGGTGGATGGGGGGGGGGGGACATCAGAGAATCGTTACAAAAGCAGCAGGGGCTGGTTCAGTGTGTCATTCACTGTGTGTCTCTGGGACTTCTTGGGAACTCGGAAATGTGATGCCGACTTGCAAGCATTAGCCCTGGAAGTCTTTATTTCGGTTTTGACATTGGCTGATTTCAAATCAAGATGAATTCAGAAATGTGTATTTAAATTTGCACATTTTTACGGTATGTGCCAGGATCTTGCTAAAAGACTTGTACAGATGTCTCCAAAGAATCTTTCTGAAATATATGTTATTTTAGGGAAAATACAAAGCTGAAATACCTTTTTTTTTTTGTATTGACGACATTTGTTTTGGCATTCACTTCCCTGAATGCACTGCCACAACCCGAACAGTAAGGAGCAGCTTAATTAAGCAGCTATTGATGATGAAGATGGTAGGGGCATAAATGGACTTTCCATTGTAAATGCAACATGTGACAGTAATACAAAGAGCCTTTACATGAGCGAGCCGTCAGTATTCACTGCAGCGTGGGGTCTAATCAGTCTGACCATTGATCCACCCATTTTCAGCACCTGCTTATTAAGTCTGGATGAGCCAAATAGTATAAGATTACTATTGAAGAAATTAAGATAATTTAAAAAGATGAATAGTTGGGCTGGGTGTTTTATCTGCTATTCTACCATGAAGCTACATAATGAATTGATTCAGTCCATTATTTTTTTAAAAAAAAAAAAAAGGTACAACTCTATGTAAGATAATAAAAATGTAATAATAAGATAAGAAAACAAACCTTGTGTGAATTTTTCCCGAAAAAAATCTTCCGTATCAGAACATCTTATAAAGTGAAAGCCTTATGTAGCTGTTGTTGTCCTTGCTGTTAAATTACTTCAATAACTATTGCGACGTATGTACTGCATCACCAGTAGGTGTCACCGCTGCGCTTTTCTGCACGAACGCAATTGCTGCGCGACGCTGAACTTCTGTCAAACGCTACTATCAGTACTTGCTAATTGTGCAACTGTAATGACATGCACGGCTCAGAAGAAAGAAAAATTATCCACACCGCCATAAGATTTTGTAATGTCTTTGTGAAATAATCATGCAAAGTCTGTATATTAACTGAAAAATTACAATGTGGAATAGAGTAAACCGTAGTTTAACTCACTGGGATACGAGTGTAAGGTGGGTTCTTTCAACGGATATAGAGGAAATTTGTTAAATTATTACTTTACCAAGCATCATTATCAAGCTAATTTGTGCCTTTTTAACAGTCACAAAATACGTGGGAAAAAAATAATCAGAGAGCAAAGTGACAAACCGGAGTCTGCAGAACACAAGTTATGTGTGATGGGAGCAGTTTAATTGTCTTTCGAAGTTGAATTTCCGTGCGGGAAGGTGAACGGGAGCGGGTGCGGGAGCCGGCGCCGTTGAGTGGCAGCGCCGCGAGCGTCACGGCGCTTTCATGTCCTGCGTCCCCTATTGGCGCGCGCGCGAGAGGCCCCCTCTGCGCGCAGGACTTAGCATGTACACTGTCACACTTGTCTGACACTTCACAGGTCGGCGCCCTCGTATCGTTTACCTTCAAATGATCTTTTGTAGGCTGTTTCTGGGGAGCCACAGTAACGAAACACGTTGGGAAAGGGGATTTAATTGTCTTATATTTAACTGGGATACAAAAGAGAATAGCCACCCACCGCTGGCCTGTATAGGGGACTCTTATCCCTATATCACTTATTCCTTTATTTTCCTTTGCTTTCACTTTGAAAGAGGAAAAAATGGAACCAGCAGGTTGTGGTGAAGATCTTTGAAAGCTCCCACAGAATCAGCCGTTCACACAATGACAATGCCCCCAACTTGTGTGTGTGTGTCCCCCATGTTAAAAACCTGATTAAATCTCTTCCTGTAAAGTAAAAAGATGGCGATTTTTTTTTAAGTGAAAACCAACCAAAACACCACGTCTTAAAGAGGGGTATGTCAGACTAAGATGCTAGGCAAGGATCTGTTCCGCGGGCGCGTGTGCCCGTGTGCACAAGTACATGGGGATCCTCACGTGCTGTCGTCGTTATAGGATGAAATTAAAGCAAAGCAACGCTGGCTAGAAATAACACACACATTCAAAGCTATTTTATTTTTGTGCTGTTGGTGAATTTATTTACGAGCGAGTGGGGAAACGGGTGATGTTTATCCATGTGCCAATCCTACTGTAATTCCAACTTAATTTGTGAACATCGATGTTGATTTTTCCCATGGAGGATTAATTGGATCCTTTTTGCCAGTTAATTTAAATCAGAATGCGGTCCGTTTGCCATCAGCCATCGCGGTAATTGAAGGCAGCCTCGTGCTTTTACATGAGCCACTTGTCACCGCATATTTTATTTTACAATTTGAGAATGGAGCTGCATAGCCTTTTCTTTGGGACATATAAAGAACGGGCCTCATTCAACGTAAAAAGAACGCGGAATAAGTTATTAATGTCAGTGGATTATTAATACAGAGATAAAAGTGCTATTTTACAAACGGCGTAATGTTTAAAAACACACTAAGATTTAATAAAAAATGCACACTCATGGAAAAAAAAAAACAAGACTGAATGTAGAAACACAGAACAGAATATGGCAAAAGAAGTAACTGTAAGAGTTAATAAAAACAAGTGTTATACAATTTGCTAACTGCAGCATGCGAATACTGTAGCTGCATGAAAATCATGTTTCTGAGAAACATAGTGTATCACAATCTTAACACTAATGCCAACACAAAACTGCAGCTTAATTGTATGTACTGACATTTAATCAAATATTACTGTTTATATTGTAGTTATGTAATCCTTCCAACATAATTACCCCCCACCACAAAAGCTGAACTCCAGAGACCGAAAAGAAGAAAAGCACACCATTATCGGTTCTCGATTCTGGCATTTAAATTCTTCATTTAGAAATGTATTCAGTCGCTCTGGTTGCAAGATGCCTTCTGATGATTATCAGGCGAATCTTCCAAAAAAAAATCACGCAATGCAACACTTGTCTGATTCTTCATATACATGCAATGAGCACTTTATTAGGCACGCCTACACAGTACCAGGTAAGATCACCATCAGCCAGCATCGTTTTAACGGTTTATCGGTTGTGCGTCCAAAGATGCCTTTCGATCTGGACACCACGGTTAGACCAACGCGTTCAGCTTTAGCGAGTCTGGTAATTTTTCTCTGACGTCTTTCTCTAAAATAAGGTGATTTCAGCCAAAGCTGTTGATTGGCCGTTTCTTGTTTATCTCGAATTAACTGCAATCATTGTAGTGCATGAATATCCCATCCATCTAGCATCAATAACGATGCCACATTCAGTTAGATCACTTGTTTTACTCATTCAAATCCAGAAAGACGCGGTAACCGAACCTCTTGTCCAGTCTACGTGCTGAATGATTGGCCAGTTTGGAGGATCATCCTGTATGCATGAACAGGCAGGTGCACCTAATAAACTGGCCACTCAATGTATGAACATGCATAAAACAGTACATCATTGTGTTATTATGGGAGGCGAAGTAAGCATGATTTTTGGGAAGATAATTCTTGTTGTGAATTTAAACAATTTACCCTCCACCCAAAATGTTGGGTGGTTTGTATAAATGCGTGTGTCATCTTTTCTCAAACAAAAAGATTTAATAAATGATATATTTAACCAAACAGACACACACACACACACATAAATATATATATGTATATATATATATATATATATATACAATCACGATATTATTATTGTTACAACCTATTGCAATGTATATATGCACAGCAAGAATATTTACACACATATAACATATATATATATATTATTGTAGACATCTCTGTATATATGTGTTTGTGTGTGTTTCTATACATATATATATATATATATATATATACACACACACACTAAACACAGCAAGAATACTTACGCACACACATATTCAATATTATTACAAAACTCTGTGTGTTTGTGTGTGTGTGTTTGTGTGTGTGTGTGTGTGTGTGTGTGTGTGTGTGTGTGTGTGTGTGTGTGTATTCCTGTATTCCTGCTGTGGCCAATGAAGGACAAATTAGTAAAGGAGCTGCACTGATAGAAACATGGTTACATAAGAATGCTCCACGGGGAAAGAAAAAGTCTCTGCAAGCGAGAAGGAGAGAAACCGTAGGAGTGCACAAGTGGTACACTTTGAAGAGAGGTGAAGTCTTCCTCTTGTAGATTCATATTCTGGAGGAAGTCACTGCAGGCATCAGATGGATGCGATGATGAATGCTGGAGTGTAGAGATTTACATAGGGTTTGTTGTGTAATTCAACCTTAAACATGAACAAGTGAACAGATCCTGTCAGATTTTGTCTGAATATTGTGGTTCCGAATGGGGGACTGATTTAGGTTTGATTTACGTTACGGGGATGAGTGTTACCGCGATCTCGCTGTGCCAACTTGCCAACATGGAATTTAGGGATGTAGAGCAGGAATGGTGGAAGGGCGCTGATCTGATAGATGCTGATTTTGCTGCCACTGCTTCGGGGGGGTGGTGGGTGTGCTTTTCAGGATTCCCTGGAGGCTGAGAGACGCGGGTGCGATACGTCGCCCCCCTGGGGCCAGGACCCGGCGAGGGTTAGAGCGGGGTGGGGGGTGCGGCTGCCACTCGGAGGGGCTGTCAGACGTGGGCTGGCGCTGCAGATGGGGCCCAAAGCGCTGTAGAACGCCGTCGCCGTGGAAGCGACTTCACCTCTGACACCCGCAGCACTCACCGAAGTTCAGGGGGGGCCTCCTGGTCTGTCAATAATAACCTGTATTTTAGTCCTTTGCTTCCCGAAACACACAAACGTAAACACACATGCACATCTAATTAAAATGAAAATGTATATAAAACTGCAAAATAAATTATATGCCGCAATAAAAACAAGACATTACTATAATAAATAATTACATTTATTTGTTTTCTGGACACTAAAGCACCACGATTCTTGACTTTTTGGTAGCCCCACTAAATATGGTTAACCTGATTTTCACTCTTGGCTGCAAGACAGAACGATGTGTTGTGATGCAAAATGGCTTCCAGCCAGGTCTGTCTACGGAGTTTCTTTAACCAAGTTTGATTTTGGCAACATCAAGGCAGAGATTTAGTGGTATTATAATGTGAAACATATTTAAGGTAATTGATGGTTTTTATCAAATCAAATAGTCAGATGAAGGGCCATTACTAAGTACCCTTCCAGTGTATGTAAAGTATATTCTTTTGTAATTATATCGCAGAAAATTGCAGCGGAGGAAATAAATTTGAATGAAACTGCGGGCACAATGAAATATGAGTCCTGAAAAGGAAAATGGATTTGGTTGTTGAACCTAACAGTTACAGAATCGGTCCAGCTGGGATCTAAGTACCACTTCCTTTCCACGTGAACTTCTTTCACTTTATTGCTTCTGATAATTTAACATTTTAACCCCAAGATACATCTTGGACCATATTCAGAGAAATAACGCCTAATATTAGTATTAATTATTATATCTGCATACATTTTTGACAAAGCTAAAAATGAATCAATAAAGCTTTTTTTTTCTGGCCAAAATGACAACGAATCAATAAATAAATTAGTATACTTAAAAATACTTAATATACTTAAAAGCGTAAAATTGTAGAATGTGTGTGGATGTGGCTGCATGTGTTTATTGATCGCCTGGGTTAGGTATGTAGGTATTGGCCAAATATCATAAATGTAGCTATTTTTATACTGATGTCTTGACCCCTCTGATTTCCTGAGCAAAAGGCACAAGTGGCTCACTGCACTGGCTATTTCACGAGAGATCTAATGGTTATTATGGGTTTCTGCTGGCAGTGAGGCCCGGCCCGCTCCGCTCCTGCAAGGCCAGGCTCCCCCTTCCCACTGGGCTCTTAATCTGGTTTGGGGGACTGAAGGGGCGAGTCTCAGTCTTGGCTCCTGCCTCTGTTAGTTTGGGGGAGGATTAAGGCGGGAATGCCCCCCGACGCAGCGTGAGAGGTGACCTGGCGCCCTGGCAGCCGTCCAGTTCAGGTGCAGCTTATCCTCCCCCCACAAATACTATACGGTACTTTCAGGGCCCGATCACCCAATTAAACATGGCCGCTTGACCCCGGTCAGGGAGGCGGAGCCTCGGACCCCCGTTACCACAGAGAGGACCACCTGTCACTCCTCAGATCAAATGAAACCCCGAAGAGACAGAACTCCCCATGAACACAGAACACACCTCCTAAATCTCTCCCCCCGGCGTCGGCGGGGGGCTTTCTGCCTTTTCTTCTTCTAAATGTCATTATTGTAATGCTGTAATCCAGGCATGCGCTTATCAAACAAAAAGAGCCGCCGCACATTAAAACCCCCATTGCTGTTGTCGACTCCGTCATCATGGTCGCCGTCGTCGCCGCCGCCGCTCACGGCTGCGGTTAACCAGCAGCGCTCTCTCTCTCCCTTTCGGAATATGGATGAAAAGCGAAGGTAATAGAAAGAACTGTTGCCGTGATTGTAAATATAACGTCAGAGGGAGCCAAAAAGGACGGCAAGTGATGCGATTTAGCAAGCGCTGCCCCGAATTAGCCGTACTTTCTCGGAACGGAGCGGTGTTAGCTAATCAATTCCGGAGAGATTGGCGAGATAGACAGCAGGAGAGCCAGGGGGGGGGGGGGGCCACGGGGGTCCGGGTGGGGGCGAACCCCCCAGGTGGGGGAAAGGGTCAGGCCCCCCCCGCGATTCCAGCCCGCCCGCCACCCCGCGGGTTCACGGGGCCGGCGGGCGCCC
>JAABNY020000119.1:28310057-28323973 GCA_015164015.2 Brevimyrus niger
TGACTCCCAGTAAAAGAATCCGTCTCCTGAAGCGCTAAACCACATCTGCTCTTTGCCTAGAAAGCCTTGAAGTGTAATGTGGATCTGAGGTTTCAAATATAGTGCAGCGGCCATCATTAATTATACATGCGTTACCGTGCAGCAAATTTCCTCTTTCGTCTCTCTCTCTCTCTCTCTCTCTCTCTCTTTCTCCACAGACTGGGCATCTATAAAGTATGAGGGAAATGAGCGACATCACAGGAACCAATATGTAGAAGCTACTGTGGAAGGTATCTACAAAGAATAAAACTTATAAGCTCCTGTTCCATATAAAGTACTTCTATACTCTTTCGTTCTATAGGTTTCATACCGATTCTATACTACGTTTAAACTATTCTTTTGAGTATTTAGAAACTTACACAACTAAGGAAAAGTTCAACGAGACAAATCAGTCTTCACGTGTGGAGAGCATCAAAAATCATCCATCCATCCATCCATCCATCGCCTGTCGACCCACTACAGGGTCGCGGGGGGGACCTGAGGCAGGGAAATCCCCAGACAGAGCGCCAGTCCGTCACAGGGCACACGCAGAAAAAAAAGACACGCCCTGTATTAACATATATCTCCATGTGCATATCTATCTAATGACATCTCCATTCGTTTTAGCCAATCGCTGTTTCTTTTGACAAAACCAGCACCGCAGGGTCCGCAATTACACACCGACACAGGCATTCTGAGTAGCTGAAGTTCCCGCCATATCGCGTCCCATACCGTATACTTTTGTATGAAAATGACAAGATGTATAGTTTTGCCTGTGGCAGTCTCCAGCTGCGGCCGGGCCAGATAGACCCCAGGAAGTCGCGGCGGGGGGCCAAGAGTCGCGGTGACTCGCGCCCTGCAGCGGGCAGATAACGCCAGCGGCATCCCCCTCACAGGAGGCCATGTGAACATCCACAGCGACGCGGCCTGACATCTTCCTTTCCGCGGGCCGGACCCTGCTGGTGGGAACGGGACGAACGGCGGGGGAGGGGACGGGGAACGGCCTACGCTTATGTCCCTTTGGCGACCGCTGTGTACATGGGGCCTCAGTATTATCCCTAACTTTAATCGTGACCTCGTGCCGGTGATCGCTGGGCGTCCTCCGGTGGCGACAGCATAGGCGAAAAGCCGTTTTCTTGTTGAAGCCAGGTGCTCAAAGAAAATCGAAGCAGGCGTACCCGCCGTTCACTACTACGTTCAGCACGGAATACAGATGGGCGTGCGAAACCCGAAAACAAAAGTAGCGGCAATCGCCATTTCGGTGTTAAGTAGCGATTTTGGGAGGCGGACAGATAACACGACATCGGATGCCTCTTCTAGGCCCATTACCAAATTAACAGTGCGACTCGAAACACTTGCACCCTCCACCGTGAAGCCAAATGCAGAATCTGGCCTGCTAAAAATACCCTCTTTAAGTACACGTTTTGGGGAAACGTATTAGATTATCACTATGAAGCATACAGAGCCCTTCACTATTGCCCCATGAGCCGGACGATGCTATAGGGTGAATCGACCGTTTTATTTTATTTTTTTTGCTTTGGTGACAAAGATAAATCACATTTGCTGGAAAATATTTGGGTTCTGGGCAATGTCCAAAGGGGCCGAAGAAAGCTCCCCACCGTGAAGTGGCCCCCGCCGCCAGGCCGGGGCTGCACAGCCAGCCCAGTGTTCGCCGTCGCAGGCTGTGCGGCATTCCAGCCCGACGTTTACGGAGAGGTGAAGACAGGAGGAAAGAGGCACAAGGTGTCAAAGGGATTCTGCGCTCTTTACTTCACTTAATCAGCATTAAAGTTTTTTTGTTTTTTTTTATGGGACTGTAGCGTAAGGTGACTTAATTCTGGTCGTCCACGACAAAATGCGGGCAAGGAGATATTGGAAAATAATAATGAAAGCAAAATACAATTACTTTGAGCATTAAGATGTGTAAATTGTTGTGGTCCCACAAATATCTCCTTTCTACATTTTACCTGTAATGTTTGCTTCTGGTCTTCTCAAGGGATTTTTCAGATGTGACCAAATATGGTTATATTCAAGCGGTCAGCTCGTCACGTGAGTCGGTCGCCGCGCACGTCACACCCGGTCACTGTCATGTCCATTGGAAAGAAAAAAGTATGTGCAAGGTTGTTAGTGCATGGGCTGAACTGCAAACCCAAGAAATGTCTTAGGGGCCTCGAGCGAAAGCAGGAGAGAGTGCGTGCCTCTCATTGGCTGGATGTCACCCGTGTCACATGATGAAGCGACAGTGGGGCTGACCAGTCCTCAGAGATCTCGTACATGCAAGGACCTGTAACTGTCAACTTTGCCTTAAGCCTAAATCTGAAATCTGGGGGGGGGCAGTAATCTAACTCACAAAATTGAGCTCCATTCCACCCCGACAGATCACTACATAGCCCGTGTGCCCGGCCTCTCTCTGTGGGATCCCTAACCCTCGCTTCTAAACTACGTTTGCCAGACGGCAGTATCTTTCACGACATCATATCCTCTTTCCCTTCCAAGAAAGAAAGAAGAAAGGGGGAAAGAAAAAAAACGAAACAATGCAATCGCACAGAGACACTCGCAAATACACACATACCGAGAGCACCAAATTATATGCAAATATATTGAAATATGTTTTTACAATTACAATCAAACATCAAAGCCTGATATATTCCACAGCGATGTGAAATACCCGGGTGATTACGCTTGGCGCATTCCCCTCCAGTTACAGCAGAAATAACAACTTATTGAACGTCACCGTTAATTACTAGATAGAGACAGCCGGGGTGCTTTGCTAAGTCGCATATTAATATGAATGTACTTGTGTATATTTACCATTGAAAAACAACAAAGGCTCTGGGGTGAAGACTTCTCTTTTGAAAAGCAGACAATGAGGATGGCTACGTTCAGTCTGTAAATCTCCTCTTGTTGATCCCTTGCAGGTCATGTAAACACGGACGGTTATTGTCCAATGTATTGAATACAAATCACCACACTTTGTGAGTTAGATGTCCTGCTATGCAAGCATTTCCTATTACTGGGGGTAAACTGCCCCAGTAATAGTTTTATACCTACTTTTAACAATTTCTAGATGACACCCATATATAAAACAATAGCTGGACTGCATGATATAATTGTTAAAATATGGTTGACTTGAATATCTAGGGCTGTATGATTAAAAGTAATCATAGCTAAAATAAAAAAGGTATACAAATTCAGGACTTGGTGCAAAACCATGCTAACCTACAAAACTGACATGAAGTTCCGGTAGGTAAAAAGAGTTTGCATAAAACACACGACAATTGATAACGTGACGCATATAATGTGTCCTGTGGACAGATGTCTGACCGCAAGTGCTTTGTTTGCAAGCTAAGGCAGCCTTATAATGGAGTCCACGGAGTGAGGTCAGCTCTGAGGGAGTCTGCGGACTTGTTTCAAACTTAACTGCCACAGGGCCCATCGAGTCCATAAGCATCCAATTCATGCTTTTCATTTTATGCCCATCTCCCTGCCTCGCGATTCCAGCATGCAAAAGTACCAGTAATTTTTATGATCTGCAACCTCAGTATCCTAATAATTTAACAGACATTAGCAGTCAACTTGACCTGCATCTGAAGAGATATTGAAACAGGTGGCACAGAAATTCATTTGAAGTGCTGGATATGTACTCTTGATATAATTTGAGATCTTGTAATGATAGGGTTCAAAATCGGCCAACATAAAAAGATCCTGTCTATTGTCAGCAAGACCAATCTGAATCCATGAAACGGGATCAGCAAATATGCCCTAAAGCAGGACAGGGGACATAAATGAAGGGATGAACCTGGACACCATAAAAGAGCTTTCAGATGAGGTGAGCCTGGTGTCAGTGACACTTGACGCGGAACGAGCAGCAAGCCGCGCCTGTCCCGCTTTATAAATATCACCTGGATGTCACGCAATGCCCCGACAACATGTCCCATCACGGTGACACGTGGGACCACCTTAATCCCGTCTTTGTGAGGCAAATGAGACACGGTTGTCGCTTGTCGGGTTTTGTGAATTGCAAGGGCGAAATCCGCCGTGATTTACCCAAGGCGACAGGTCTCGGGGAGAGACGGAAAGTTTTAACGTGACTCTGGGATTAGGGCGTTTCGGGTACAGAGGAGCCCACTGTGTGTTTAATTTACATCTAAACAGATTAATGTGCAGTAAGTCTTATAGGGTCGACAGTCAATATGGTACTAAACCCTGTCTATTTTGAGCGCCATCGCTGGTTATTAAGCAAAGCAATAGTGTTAAAACGCAGATAAAAGCGCCTACCTTCCTGTCGTGCTCTTGCAATAGTGTACAGGCTGATAACGACATAGTCTAATAATAACCATCCAAGGATTTAGCAGCTAGGAAATCTGAAATATTGATCCGATTTAAACCAAAGTCATTATTCACGAAACTTTTAAAACTGCATGTTTGAATATGAATATGTTATTATAACTATTTGCAATGACTCATATAGGCCCACGTGATTTTAGAGGGTGAGATTTTATATCCTGTTATATCAGATATTCACAGTGAAATCGTCGTTTGGATAAGCAGTTCATGAAAGTGTGAAAATAAAACAAAAGATGGGATCGCCTTTGTTTCGCACGGAGTGACTCCGCGGCGGAGCTCAACTTCTCCAGACCTGAAAGCCCATAAATGGTCTCATTTTCTCTCGTCTGCTTTCCGTAATAAAACCTTAATGTTGTCGTAATCTTACATTAGAAAAATCAATGGAGCAATCTTTCACGCCCCCCCCCATTCCCCCATAAAATGACTCAACTGTTTAATGAAACTGCTTTCATTTAAAAACAGATCTCACACGGACCAGAGCAGCGCTAGATCCAGTGTAAACGTAATAAAGCAAAAAACCTCACTTGGGCTGTCTTTTCAGCTTCTATCCAAGGCTGTCCAGCAGGACGAACTCCATATACTGTAAGTTATCTATAACTCGTAAATTGTCAGATATTGGTTCACAGGTGCTCATACTCCGCCAAACCTCCGGCGATTGTGCTTATCCTCCATAAAAACATCTTTATTCTGCAACCACGGTGCATACGGCCAGCAACGGCATAGCTAGTGATATTTCTCCCTGTAAGTGCTGGTCAGAAAAAGTCAAATTTAAAGCGAGTAGGAAAACAGACTGACTTCAGTTCACGCAATTGCCGTCATTAAATATGCCATCAGGTCCTGCCGGCTCAGGCTGCAAACCCGGTATTTTCCAGGGTAATTCTCCATAGACTTACAGTGAAATATTGGCCGCACGCCATGGCTGCTTGGCGTTCGTATTTATTCATAAAAGCACTTTTTTAAAAAGCATAATTATCTCTTCTTACCAGGAACAACATGCGCCGATAGGATCCTTCTTTAGTTTTCATGAACGCATTAAAAAATTCAAGTAGGTCAACAACAAGAAACAAAAGCGTATATGGAACACATCAAATTCCTGGGAAAAAACCCTAACATAGAGCTTATCGATTATTATAATTTTGTAGATAAACAATTGTTTTAAATATTCTAAGTACACCAGGGCTTTTTTTTTGGCTACATTAGCCAACATACCGTACCGTATTTTTGTTAAATAGGCAAACGCGTAAAACGAGGAACAGAAATTAATGTCGGTATTTTAATCCCCTTTTATGGACAACAGCTCTTAGTTACGCTAACTTTTCCTTTTATTTCGTATCGGCGCCACATCGCATAAAGCACTACAAAGTTTTCAAAGCTGTTTAGCGGACCCGGTTCACCGAGTATAAAATGTTTTTGTAGTTGTTATAATAAATATTTTTAGTCATTATGAAGATTCGGCGACGAAGTATTTTCAAAGAAGCACTGCAAATGAAAGCACAAAATAGGCAACGACAATAAAAAATATATAATTACAAGTACGACCTCTATTCCCGACTGACACCCAGGACTCGCGTACAGCCGCCGATGTCTAACTGCTCCAGTTAAAGGAATCCGAGTTTTTTTCCCGTCAGTGATACTATTAAAGATAAAAACAGCTCCTAAATTGCATGTATATAATATAAAGCGACGACCTCGCTGTCAAAAAGGCAAACATCTCACCTGTGTCAGACTTGGCTGGTCCTTTAGTGCCTCAGACTTGTCTAATCCTCTCAACACCTAGTTCATAAGTCATAAGATCCAGCATGTGGAATTAACAATCGGGGCTCGTTACTTACTTTATTTTGTATGTATCTTAAGCAGTCTGGTAAGTGTCAGCTGCCACGGTGGTTCCTGCGGGGGTCTCGACCAGCTGAAACTGTTCAGTCTGGGGGGGGAGAAAGTCTTCTTCGCAAAGCGAGAAAAAAAAACCTCTCGCAAAGAAAGAAGGAAAGAGAAAAACCTCACTTAATCCTGCACGGCATAAAACGGACCTCAAGTGAGTGGCGTGTAAAAAGCAGAGGCTGAAATGATATCAGGACCAGTCTTTCGTTTTGCCGGTGGATGCCGAGGTGGCGACAGCCTGCGCTCCGGCGAGGAAGGCAGGATTAAACCGGAGGAATGGTCGCTGGTGATGAGGATGAGGACCGATCCTGCTCTCTCCCACAATCCCAGCAGCGTATGCCCCTCACCCTGTTCAAGCGCAGGCTGTAATAATCAGTTTGGCTCTTTTGAAAGGGGGCGGGCTCAGGCCACCAACTATTTTAATGACAGAAGCGCTTCACTAATGCCTTATTATCTCAAGTCCATGTGGCCGGAATACGGGTAACGTCTGAATGGACCCGGGATCCCACTGTACTTCCCATATTTACTGCGCATGAAGTTGCGCGATTTGCTGCCGTGGGCGTATAAAAAGTAAGCAAGCGATTTCATGACTGCTGCCCACGATTAATGATTTCGTACGCGAAATGGAAAAATGAAATCACGATATAATGAAACGTAGTCGACGATTATGCAGGCAGTTACATGAAACGTTTGGTTTTGAGTTGATGTAGTTTATATGAAAAGTAGATCTTTTAAAGAAATATTTAAATTTGCTTACTTAATTCACTTTAAAAATTATGGGGTCTTAGGCAATTTCATTGAAATATATGAATTGTACCCGAAGTATATTTTACCCTATAAAATTTTAGGGAACTTGTCCAATCTGGTATAGACGATTAGTTTTCCAAAGCAAAGACGTGCTGTCTTATCTGTCTGAGCAAAACGCGACGTTTCAGTGTATCTGTATAACAGTTAATAGCTGTTTATAATCAGATCAGCAGACGATATATAGCCAGGATATATGCAGGACATAGCTATATGCAGGGAAAGCAACAGGTTACATATATGCTTTATAAAATCAGTTATGTTTAGGAATAATACCATTTTTTTTTACCAATTCTGAAACTTTAGAAATGTATACACTGTACTCATTTTATCAAACAACAAACCCAAAATGTCATTTTTTTAAAATTGTATTGATCGCTAATAAAGATGTTAAATAAAAAAAAAATCTTTAGTCTAAACTTCTTTGTTCATGGATATGTTGGGGATCTGTAAGTATTCCCTTTTAACTGACGTGCCTTGTTCATTCAGACCAGCCTTGACGAAGGATGAAATCGCTCCGTGTGGAACTCTGACAGAATAGGTATTGTTCAAAGCAGGTGGCTCTGCCGGCTGTTTACTGCACTGTATGGATAATGCATCTGGGTGTGATAACAAAAATAGCCGCGTGATAAACATTATTTTGGTTATTAATATTTTTTTTTTTATAGCGAGGAGCAAAATAAAATCAAAAATAAACTTCTCTGCATGTGGATGCCTCAAAATAAATACTCAAAATAACAAAATCTGAAACCAACATCTAACTATATATTCAAAAACTGGGTCTACAGGTTATGTGCACTTTGTTGTTGAATTTATCGGCAAACTGAATTTTTAAAATGAAAACAGTTAATTAATAATTGAAGCTAATCTGCAGGGCACAGATAATATATTCTGTAATGCAATCCTGAAGTATCTACTAACACCACCACCTTTATGCGACGGTACATTTTAATCATTAATATAATTTCCCGCTACTGAATCACCATAGTATGGAAAGTGTGATACTGTAATTATTGCAGTATTTTTGTGATGTTTCACCAGCGGTGACACTGCCGACTGAAACGGTATCAGTGCACTTCTGTGCAGCCCAACAGGTAAAACGCACATCTTACCATCTATGCTCTTATTTGCTCCTGTCTTCGGCCCTTCCCATCCGGCACCGCGCCTCAGTCGTCCTCCCCTGGCCTTCGAGGCTCCAAGCCCTTGTCCTGTACTTTTGTTTGTTTCCGCAGCACCTTGGAGACAAATTTTAGATATAAGTAATCATTAGCATACGCCTGTCATATTAGCCTCACGCTCATCCCCAACCTTTTTTGAAGCTGTTGTTGGGTGGGTCAGTGGGTGCATGTTTTGTTTTTTTTTGTTTTGTTTTGTTTTTTTTGGGGGGGGGGGGTGGGTGTTATGTACCTCATGAACTCAGACTTGAAATAAATATATGGTCTAGGTATGGTTTCAGAATAAGGACATGAAATCAACAGAGTATAATTAGCCATGTTACTTCCCGTGAGGGTTGTTTTACTATATAAAGTCTATCAGTGTAATATGCTACGGCAAGACCAGTCCCATGATAATAAGCCAGCAGACCACAGATATTCAGCGTGTGGGATTCAGCCCCCCCCCCCCCTAGCAGGGGCTAAAGTGATAATGGAAGACCTGCGACTGTCACCCTGATGGTGAAATGATAAGCAAGTCGTCATGGTCTAGTCAGCGATATCAGTCATGATGACATCTACATCAGCCAGGCAGGCCTAATCGCTGACGTCCTCTGTAGAAGTCGGGGAGAGAATCCGTGCCTCATATAATTAAGCCAACAAGCTTGTTTTTTTTAAAAAGTGTCAAGTTCTATGCCCAAGATCCAAATCCTTCTTTGGCTCTTCCTAACAGTATGGGGCTCCAAGTCCAGTGCTGTGAAAGGCCTCACATATTCACGTCAGCCCCCATAATGAAATCAAATCGGTGGGCCAACGTGGAATCCCAGCGGGAAACTCGTCCTCAGTGCAGAACGCCACCATAAGGACTGAAATTGAAATATGGTATTTAATGCATGTTCAGCTGTACATTTTCTGAGCGAGACCCCCTCCCCTCCCCCACCCACTCCCTACCCCAAGGAGATCCTCTCCATTTAGCATCTATACAGCCGACAATGTTGGGTGGAAACCTAAAAAGAAATCCATTATTTTCTGTAATTAGCAAGAAACAAAAACAATTAAACAATTGTGAGATTTTGATATGTCACTTTATATATACCGGGGGGGTGGGGGGGGGTGATTTAATTAGGTCTGATAATAACTGTTCTTGAAGAGTAACTTAGAGGGGTGGGTCATGTTTGTGCCGGGTGCTCGACTTTCGCTCGTATTGCTGCAGAAATCTCTGGAAAATAAAGCATGGGAACGCCGTCGCCGATTCCACCACACCAGGACGGCACCGGGACAAAGCACCCTATGAAGTGCTGTGAGCGGTAATCACCCGAAACGTGCAATTTGGTTGTCACAGATGATTTCATCATCTCATGCACACACTTCTCCAGAGAATTGCTGCACAGGTAAATATGTCAAGATGTGCTTCAGATTAGAGATCCTTCCCAGACACTTTTGAGATGTTTTCAATCTCCTGTTTTTTTCTTATTCCCCATGTTTGTGTAAGGCAGGGTTTTTTTTTTCTCTCTCTCTCTCTCTCTTCTTCTGTTCCATGCACTCTTTATTCGACTGTATGTGGGGGTACCATTACTTTAGCCTGAGCCAAATAAAAATAACATTACTGGGTGACTGGCAACCAGCATGCGAGTCTTTCTGCTCTTGGCACAGGCGGAGACAGATTGCACCACGAGGTAGCCATGTGGAGATATATAATTATCATTTCACACATTTACATGGAAAGGCTCTTGAGGACCAGTAGACTTCCTACAGAAATCTGCTAACAGATGAGGACAGGAATATATATTCTATATGTCGTGTACGCTCTGGTCTTATTCTGTTAGCTACGTGTAATGCTTTTATAATGGATATATAAATTATATTTTGAAAGTGTCACAATTGGATTGGCAAAATCCCTTCTTCCAGTGTTAATTTATTTATATATGGCCCGTCTTTTAAATATAACTATTTGGTGATATTTACATGCATATTTTTAAACAATGAAACAACCAGTGTCATCCTCTTATATAATCGTTGCGGGAAATGTTGCTTCGCCTTTACAGGGAGCAGATGCAAAGGCACTAACGTCCAGTTTGGGCCTCCGAACCCAAATTAGGCTTCTGCCGGAAATGGACTTTGAAACGTCCCGCGCGGAGGCCGTTTTTGTGGGTTCGCGTAGAATTCCTCGGAGGAGTGACATTTGGTTGAGCAAACAGCCCGAACGCTGCACCTTTGATCCATTATAGATGAAGCACAAGAAGGAAAACATGCTTCCCTTTGTCGCGATGCTGCTCCGGTTTCAGCGCCGAAGCGGGCGCCGCGCAAAAGTCCCTCTCCGTTTGAGCTGACAGGGCCGATGTCACCCCGCTGTCACTCCTCACATCCCGCTCACTCAAGACGCCCCACGCCCAGCTAATTCATATGGAACAGAACTTAAAACGGCACAAATTTACGCTATTTGCATATAAAAGCATACTTATTTTGCACTGCTGTTTTCTGTGAAAACATTTTTTTTTTTTTTCCCTGACTGGCAGACAATAGGTGTGGTGTAGTACCGAGCGTGTCCAGATGGGGTGCTCTAAATCCTTTGCTCCAGCAGTGCATTCCCCTTCTCTAGAGGAACAAAAAGGCATTGAAGTTCATATTCATTCACATGATCAAATCTCAACCCTGAGCTGAATACTACCTAATTAACCAAAATCTCAGTCCGCTTTATACGTATAACTATTATTATGTTATAAAGAACTCTTTCTGGTGTTGTTCTTAAATGTTAACCTCGGTTACAGACAAGCCCTGTACAAGACAGCTTCATCAACTTCTTCAGTGCTTGCATTTCTATTGCCAGTGTTCACCACCGTGTTATATTTTCAGTACATTTTACACCCTTTTAAAGTGCCCTGCATAGCTTCCGTTTTACAGCCACTCCGGCCTTCCGGAAGGTACTCTGCCGTCCAAAGCTGTTTGTTAACAGTCGGTCCACTCTTAAAGATCAAAAAGAAAAAAGAAAAAGAGAGGTAATTTGGTGAATTACGTATAACGAATTTGTTGATTTAGCTGTGTGCTAATACAGGTGGTAAAATTAAAAGGTTGATACCATTGTTGTATTAACTTTAGATTAGGACACAGAGTTCCAGAGCAAGCATTATATAACTGGATACAACTTTTTTTTTTTCTTTTGAGAATAAAACTTCAAACAAATAAGGATCGTTCATGATTCACAACTGAATCATAGAATCAAATGGCATTGTGCCGGCTTATAAAATTGTTGATAGCCCCTTTCAGGCTCAGTATGGACATAGTATAAAAAAATGTACTTCCCCAAAAACCTAAAGTTCTGTATTTGGTCTTCTCTAAATTAGTGAAAAGTGTTCAGCGCAGAAAAGTGTAAAGCGTTCCTTACGAGCGTAACTGTGACATCGTTAGACGGCTTATCTCCCGGCAGCGTTCTGAGCGGTTCACGCACACGCACGCAAACCGGGCCACGCTTCATTTGATGGAGGTCGTTCAGAGGTTCTATCGGGGGAGGGAGGTTCTGCGCAGCAGTGTTCCAGGTGCCCCCCCCCCAGCACCTGGGTCAGGGAGGGCTGGGGAATCAAATTGTCCCTCATGCAAAATTAAAGGAAGAGGGGCAAGGTGGGGGGCTTGGCGGGGCGGGCGGTGCACTGAGATCATACTGTGCTGCCTCTTGCATGTGACCCCACCCCCAAACACCCCCGTCCCTCACAGGCCTCTCAGGGGACGCCTAAATCCAACCTTAGGACCCCGGGGGCCTTACCGGCACAAGGTTGAGCATTGACTCCCGGTCATGTTAGCAATAGCGTAGCATAAACTTTAGCATGACTCCTAGGTCCTGTGGTGACTGTCCCGCTCTGTTCTATTACAGGTTGTCAGTACCACACATTTAGTTCTATTGTACAACAGGTGACAGGCAAACACCTTTCCTCAGTGCAGCCAAAGCACCATTTATATAACCAATGTGAAATTAAGCCTCAAAAAGAGATTCAATGCTTCTGTGATGCTTATCTGATGCTAGCCCGAATATATGCAACATGCATTTTGTATGTTCATATGTGATTCTTTGGTATTCATTTCAGTAAATGCAATCTTATATGTCTGTCATAAAACCTAGCTGTACCTTAATGAAACGTATTGGAGACAACCAATATTATTTTCAAATTCAGAACAAAGTGATCTTTGTGTGTCCGTGTGTTAATGAGGAAGGCTGTCAGGCATAATAATAAAATGAGATTAAATGTTTTTCATCTGTACACTGTAATGGAAAAACATTCCTTCTAGATCTGGGTCTCTGAGTTTGTTTAACACTCAGTTCAGCGACTGCTTGCATTTCACCCCCGACGCCACAGACCACTGAGCCTCGACGGCTCTGATGCTGACCAGCCTGCCTCTTTCCCGTCGAACAAATAAATGAGAGTTTGCGTACATTTGAATCTAAATGATACAAGCTGAGTTTGGCCGGGATCACATCAAAAGAAATCCACACAGGTTATTCTTTATAAACGTTTTGGAAAAAAACATTCAAATGTAGAAGGGAAGTTGAAGAAAGAAAGGGCTGCTTCAGGTAGGGTTAGGAAGTAAAAGGTGCATGAGCTGTACATCCATGATAGAAAGCTGGGGTGTCTCTCGCACGTGTACGGGCGGCATTGTGAATCGGGACATGTCTGCCCTTCCGTCCCCTTTCTCCCCAACAGGCTGGAAGCCTGACCTTTCTTTCAAGGCTGTTTGGCTCTGACGACACGCCTTCTGATCTGGAGAAATCAAACAGGAGACCGGGCCCTTCAAACGCCCCAACAACTGAGCCGCAAGACACCGGCAAAGCCCCTGGCAGCTTCACAAGGAGACCCCAAAATGCCCATATTTAGACATCAATACTCTTTATAAGCAAGGTGTTGACAATTTTAATTTTAAAAAATTATATTTAATTATTTAACTATTCAACTCTTTAATATGTAGCAAAGTAATTACAGAATTAATTACAGAAGTAATTACGGATGGCCTTTCTCACTGCGAGCATCAATGTTGCATAACATTACTAATAAGTTAATTTAGTCAAAATGAATTGATTTAGCCAAAATCTAGCTCCTAAGTAAGTAGACATTTATCTTTTTATCATTTTTCAGGAATGTACAGTCAACATACTGAAGGTACATGTTTTGAAATCAGCGGAGAATATCGCATAAAAGACAAATTAAATAACATAGATATATTTCAGGAAGTGTCCACTGATTGACTCTCTTCACTAAACTTCTAATAATTCTCAAGCTGGGAGTAATTTTGCGCTGTCGTTCATCGTTTCTTCATTTCCCAGAAAATGTCACTGCATTTTTTCCCGTTGGCCCCGCGGTTCGCCCTTCTCGTACACGTCCCTTCCTGGAAAGCCCTTGATCCTGCGTGTGCGTGTTGAGGCCGTGTGCTCCGGTCTGCAGCGCGCGCGGGCCTCCAGCAGAACTTACCAGTGCCTTGTCTTGCTTCTCCAGGAAGCTGAGTCCTTCAGCACCTGCTGAGGGCCCCGTCAGTCACAAAATCTACAGCATAAACAAAAAAAAAATAAATTAAAATAAATGAAAGAAGACCAAAAAAAAGGAAATAAAGAAATCAAGCCAGACCAGCTGGCTTTAGGCACTGGCCGCTCTGTAGATTGCGTGTGTCTCCTGTCTCACTCCTCACCAAACACAGATGCATAGCTCCCCACCCCCCCCACACAACTCAAATGCCCCC
>JAABNY020000119.1:28360093-28371268 GCA_015164015.2 Brevimyrus niger
TTGGCGCCTGCGTGGGCGCGTATTTAACGCGCTCGCCTCCCTGCTCAGCACCCAATGCCAGCCCGCGCCCCCCCCCCCCCCCCCACCACTTCACTCTTCCATGCTAATGGACTACGGGCCCCTGCACTGTGTTCCAACAGTGGAACCCTTCTTTGCCTCGGAGACGGCAGCTCTCTGGAGATCGTCCAGGACGGCACGGTCCGGGTGGCTGCTGAACCGGGCCGCTGCCCCTCCAGACCTGCGGCCTCCTAGACGCTCCTTTAGTCACCCAGCCCCCCCCCCCGTCAAAAAGCTTTTTACACTTTTTACAGCTTTTTAAAGCTTTTTAACATTTACACTACGGATACAGGCTTAGCTACCAAATGGCTGGATCCGTCCAGAATCATCTGTCATAGTTTATAATATGTTATATTAAGGCGGTGCTGGTCAGACTGAGACTTCCCACCTCATAGGTCTTTGAAGTATGAGAATGGTCCACACTAATGAGAAAATGAAGTGCTGCCACTCTAATGCAATATTGTCAAAGGTGACCGGAGAGGTTCTGTGTCTTTAACGCAATGGGAACGTAACAAAGACATCGTGCCTTTATCGCAATTAGCATCTTTTAAATATATATATATATATATATATATATATATGTAAATGACAGGCTTTCCCAACATGTGACCCACAGTGACCATCTCCCGACAGCAGGCCTTCTGGCCTGAACCGCACGCGATCCTTCGCAGACGACACGCGTCCGAGCCGCCGCTGCTCTTCCCGGGCTTCAGTCGGAGCGAATTAGCAAAGGTATTGTCCACGCCAGCTTGAACTGAAGATCCGACGGCTGGCGCTGAATTAATGGCTAATCATCTGGGGCCTCACAGATCATTTTGTCTGCCTTCAGGCCCTTTAATTACGCCAATATGCCATGATAAGATTCTCTAATGTGCTCCTCATATCAGCACTGTTACATGGTCACTAACCATGTATGGCTGTTCCCTGGAACGTCTCTATCTGATTGCCGGCTCCCGTTAAGTGATCCATCACAGGCTCCTGTCCTGGCATCCATGGTCTTTCTCTCCTTGGTTGCCCAGTCCAGGTCACCAGCACTTAGCTCCTCTCTTCCTTACAATCAATTTAACACCTTCGTCTTTATCTCTTTCTCACGGGTTTCGACTTCTTATTTTTAAAAGAAAGAAAGTTTTTAAAGGGAATAAAAAAAAATCAAGAAATATCCTCCTTCTATTATTATTTATTTTTTTGGTCTGGATATTTATTTACTTATTTTTTTTTTAAACACATTTAAGAATATTCTGCTTTTTAGTAGCTGAATGTGACAAGCGGTACCATTGTTCGAAGAAGAAAACAAAACTTGCATCTTCTTGAGAATTGGATTTCAGCGATTTTTTTCGTAATTTAGAAGCAATATAAGTCTTTTGTAATGTAGACCCAAATAAAATTACAAATAATTAAAATGTGTGTTTAAATAATCAAATAAATAAATAAATATGTGGACAGTTATGAACACGATGTAACATTCTTTTTTTTTATTTATTTGAGACAAAGATTACAAAGTATGACAGCGACTGAAGAGATGAACCAGGACGTTGCCAGTTCAAAGGTCCAACCAAGCACCCGAGATGCAACTAGATCAAGTCCCTCTGCTAATAAGAATAACATTATAAGTCATTATAAGTAACAAAAGCAGCTGGCTGTGTAACAACACAGCAGCAATAACAATACCAGTCACTGTAGTGAATACTATAGGAGTGGTGAGAATTTCTGCGTAGGTGGCAGGGGGAATCCGTATGACACACACCCAGGTTTTTGACATTAGACGCGAGCACATTCGACTGTTCGGCATTGCCGGTGACTGACAGGTGCTTGGGTGCCATGCATGTGACCTCACTCCCTTCCACTTGCGTACACTCCTCCAATTGCATAAACATGGCAGGGCTGCCCTCGGTATTTTGATATTTTGAGGCCTCACTGTACGTGCTGTCCTCCGCTGTCACCCAGAATAATAGGGTAAAATGTGGCAAAACTTTGGAGAAGTTGTACTTTTTAAAACATATTTCAAATTTTTTTGTGTGTTCTGCAAACACATTTTTCTCTCTAGAAATAATATTGCCGGGTGGATTTTTTTTCTGACCAATATTTTTTTTTTTTTCAGGTACGAACATAATTTTTTGGCCCAAGAATAAAAGATCATGATTATATAGGTTATTTGTGTGATTTAAAAAAAAAAAAATCTTTTGACAAAACAAAATAATTTCCCTGGATTTAAATGGGATCCTGAGCTGAAACTGTATTCATCAATGACACAGTGATAGAAATAGGCTTGGGATTTATTCCTTAGGGCAGTCATTTAGAACAGTCTACGATTTTTAATGAACATAGCTAATGAACTAATGAATGATCGTATCTAATGGAAGACTTCTTTATTAAGAAGGTTAAATCTCTAGGTGTGAATCCCATCCTTCGTGTTTCAATATCCATTCGCTCGGTTTATTGTTGGGCTGCCGGTGAATGATCTCAGCTTTAACGAGCCACCAAACAGTCATGGTCGAATTGAACCAATCGCTAATCACCTTGAAGTGTATCCTTTCCATTCAGTAAGAGGGATGCTCCTCATTGTCCTTTGATCACTTCTTGTTGATAATTTCCTTCAAAAACCTAAAAAAAAATATTTCACGCGGTGTGAATGTCCAGCAAATCAAAGACCGTAACTGATATTTGCTTGAAAATTGTGACCAAAGTAATCGTCAATAAAAGTCTATAAGGTGATGACTAAGTTGAAAACCAAATGGCAGGTGGCAAAATGTCTTGGCTCCTATTGATGTGACGCATGCTAAGCGGGCAAGAAATGACTAATTCTTGTCGCCGGTTGTATGATTCTTAAGGCTGGTCCGAGTACAGTGATTGTATTGGAGAAATGGACTAGCGCACATCTGGGAGACAGATGATTAAGACTGGTTCCTCACTGGCTTTGTGACTCCTTCAAGAAGGTTTGATGAACTGAGGGTGACTGTACTACCTCAGCCAATAAAGCAGACAGTGTGCAGTTTGTGGTCAGCCTGTCTTGGGTCAGTACATATTCTAACCACTGACATCTGCTTCTACACTAGAGGGTCTGTCATTCTGACAGTTTATTAATAGCTTGTTTCAACATCTAGGCCTAGAAATTTCCAATGGGCTTCGAACACATATTGCCCAATCAAACGTTATGCATACACATTGCATATTTCATATATTTTCTATGTGTAGAATCAGCTTCATCATGTATCAAAAGTGTTACAGACACCTACCAGGTAACACCCATTTTTACCTTCTGAGCCACTTTCTGAGCATTTTGGGAAGCCTTCCTGTTCACCATTGTTATCCCGAGCCTTGTGACCTTCCTGGTAGCTCTGAAGAGTGGCTATTCTCCTCCGACTTCTCTCGCGAATGAGGTTCCTCATCCACTGAACTGCCATTTTGATTACGGCACCATTCTCCGTAGACACTGTAGTACATAAAAATCCTTCAACGGCGGTTATTTCTGAGGTGCCTGGACCTTGGTGCCCGGAATCCAAATCCAAAAATCACTCATTCATTTCAGTTCTTTGAACACTAAGCTAAACAGTAACTGAAACTCAAGAGCCTCCCTCCCTTCTGTACTCATCTGCAGTCACATGATTGGTTCTTTGTAGGAGCAAATCTCTTTGTGTCACCAAGCCAATGTACCTAATTAAACAGGCACTAACTGTATTCGTTGCGTTGTTAGGCAAATTATTAATAGCACTAATTTTATTGTTTTCCAATGATTCATTGTATTGGCCCATTACGTCACAGTTGCTGGATTAAAAATATTATTTTTCACTGATTGAAAGTATGGCATGGAAAAGAGTTTTTTTTCTATCGCAGATGTTAAATGATCACATTAACTACAGTGAACTGTTAAATCATTGCAGATCACATGATTTTGGCTTTGGGTTGCAAGCATACTTGTGAATGTTTACATGATGGTTGTAAGGATTACCTTTCAGTGTTATGGAGCTCTGACCTATTTAAATAGCTGCTGAGTATGGATTAATTATTTCTGACTGTTCTAAATACACATTGCAGTCCTCTATATGTCTCTTTCACACATCAGAAAACTATGTGGCTCAGTAATTTTTGAAAAATGTCCTGTCATGGCCAAACTGTCCTACTGTAAGACACACGTTAAACTGCACATTACGTGCAGCTACATTCCCAGCCCCGACCAGCATCATTCGGAAAACATTTCAAAAGGAACAACATTTCTGCGATATTTGACGTTTTGTGTCTGAAAGTCAATGCGTGTGAATCACTGAGCATTTCAGCGTTTAAAAGGAGAGAAAAACAGTATAAAATGTACATATTTAGCAGATGCTTCTGTCCAAAGCGATACACGAGGGAGATCAATCGCACATTGCGAACATTCATACCGTCAAGGAGTCCACCTGGCATAGGAGCAGCTAAGGGTGAGTTTCCAGAGAATGGTCAGTTACAAGTGTTAAGTGGCATTGGAGCAGGAGCTACGCGATTAGTTAGAAGCTGATGATACTATTCAGGGACCAAAAGGCTAAGTCTGGGAACGTCGAGAGGCGTCAGGTTCAGGAATTCATGGATCATATGGGTCTTAAGGGGTCTCTGGCAGGTGGAGTCTGAGGGCAGGATGAGGTTCTGCTGCTCATTCCACCACCGAGGAACCACACAGGAGACCCTTCTGGGGTGACACTTTTCACCTGACGGAGGGACCACCAGGCGACCGAGTTTGCTGACCGACGGGGTGCGACGGGCTACGGAGAACCTGTCTATTAATGGAGGTGCAAGCCTGTGCCCAGGACTGGAACTTGATGCGAGCACCGATCGGGGGAAATGCCCGGTTAGGAGAGACCTGCAGGGGTGCGACAGGACCGGAGGGCTGGCGGAATGTCACATGTGCTGCCACATTTAGAATCTTTTTCATTGTGCTAAAAAGAAACGTCGTTACAAATCACATTGCAGAAATAAGGGGGGGAAGCTGAAGGGAAACAACATCTAAATAATGAGATTTACTTCAGGTAGCATCCGGCGGCTTGTAACAGCCTGGATCAGATCAGGGGACCTCAGCTCTCACTGCGTGAAGCACGAACGCAGCTTTGCGCAAAGAAAGAGGTTCTCCTTCATTCTTCAGGTCAGTCTCTGCACTCAGCCTCACAGAGACAGGATCCAAGGTCACCAAGGGGGGCTTGTCTACACACAGCTTCCTCTCTTCTACTCCACCCCGCACCCTACACCCCCCACCCCCGACTTTGGGCCCTCACACTGATCTCCATGCCCCATAACCTTGCCCTGTTCCTCCAAGCTAAGCTCACACTCACAGTCCACACTTTAAGATGAGGGGAGTGTAAAGCTGAAGGCGGAAGAACGCACGCTGCCTGGATATCAGTTTCAATAACGCGTTCGAAAAGGCCACATGCTTTTTGTTAACGGCGAAATCTCATTTGTCAAATACTAGAGCAGTATGATTTTAACTGACAATGTGTAAACGTAGGCAAAGCTGTGGAACACTTCAAATACATTGAAAACTCAGGTTATCATAAGTTAAGTAAAAATCAAATGCTTCTTATATACATTGCGTAGGGTTCAGTAATTTGCTTCACGAATAGCTAGCATGAGAAGATTTGCATGAAATATTCAGAGAGACCAAAACAAAGCATGATTCTTGGATGAGGCCTCCAGGTATCGTCTTATGTTAACCATGCTTTATGACCTATTGAAAGTGCCAGGTTTGAGCTCTAGATGAGGTGAATAGCGCCAAGGGAATCTCTGCTGAAGGACTTTTAGTAAGAATAGCAAATGGTTCAAAAATGTATTTGAAAACATATTTGTGGTCGACAAGCCATCCAAAATCCGTGACACATACAGTGAAGACAATTAAGAGTCACCATTGACCTGAGTACCTCGGGAAAGCACACGTCCAAGCCAAACCTTCAACCTTGGGCATTCAAGTTGATAGTCTTCAATGGTCTTCCGTTTGCTGCTAAGTCACTGCCTAGACTAAAGGAGACAAAAACTGCGAGTTATTAACTCTAAAATAATTTTATTACCAGGCTCTGGTAATAAAAATAGTTTTATTAATATATGATTATGGCATTTACTGTGCAAATATCACTTTAAAAAGTACACAGACTCATAGATTTTCAAAGTCTCTTTTGATAAGTTGGTTTGGTGGGAGAGACCGGATCTGGGCTGTGCTTAGCCAGCAGCATCCAGCAGAACGCAGCGTTTACAAGACTCACCCATGGAGACGGTTGCAGACCTGAAGACAGGGGAAGTGAAAGGCACTCCTCACAGCCGGTGGGGGGGGGGGGCGCAGCGGATAGACACCCCCATCGCAGGCTTGATGCCTTAACCACAGTGCAGCATCAACTGATAGCTCTGCGGTTTCCTCATCACGTCAAACACAAAGAAGAAGGGCAAAAACTTGCTAGCCCAGCTCTCCTCTGCTTCTCAGTGATGAAGGGCTTCTCCCTTGCTTTATGGGTCTCCAGTCCTGCTACTTTGAGCCTGTTATGAACTTGTCCCAGTAGAGCACCTCACACCTGCACTTAATGTCTCCCATTCTTTTTGAAGGTCACTTGGGGTCATCCTCCGACTGTTGGATAAGTTCACGGTCACCTTTGGCGCGTTAGAAAGTTGCCGCTGCCCTCAACCTGGCTGCTTTCTGGTCACTCCCAGTGTCTCCTGCTTCACCTCGTTCTTGCTGCCTTAGAAACTTTGAGCCTGGAAGTAATCTGCCTGTGCAGATTTTTTAAAAATATAGAGCGAGCTCTTGGTTTTTTTTCCAGAGCTGTTTATACGTATATGTGATTGTATGTCTACATATATATATATGAACATGACATTTATGGTACATACTATTTACAAGTAAAGACTTGCAAGATAATATTGAGGATATTAGCATGCATTTTTATTATATTTTAGACAATGACTTTCAATAGTCTTAAAAGAAAAAGTGCAAGCATTGTATATAATTAATGCCGCATCACACACGTTTTCTAGTACATTCTTTCAAGACGACATCCACTCTTTTTTTGCTCCAAGCTAAATTCTTAAATGTATACGCATGCATTGAGAGCAGCACGTTATTGTTGCAATATGTGAACTACATTCACAGAACTATTCCATCCCAGAAGTGGAGTTCCATAAGTTCAGGTCCTGAGTACCGGATTTTGGTGTGGGACTGCACAAGCCGTGAAATTGCCACTCAACAGCTAGCATGAATGTACAGTAAGCATTGCACTTAAAAAACTTTTGTTTTACTCATGTGCAATTAAATCTGGACTACTTAAATACTACTGGCGCCTGAATTGTATATGAATTGTAATGTCTTTGGTTTTACTCGTGAGGCACTAACATCTATTGTCCATCTATTATTTATTCTATGTGTACTTTTAGTTGTTCTTTGCACTGGGTGTGTCTGAGCCAGTAGTCATGCCAGTCTCCCCCTGATGCACGTGACCAACGAAATGCCCAGCCCTCGCTTCAGCTGCGGCGCGTCCTCCTGCGCAACGTGATTCTGAAAGACAGAACCTGCGGCATGGAGGCAATCAGGCCGTAAGCCACGGAGCGAGGGCGCCTTTTACCGAAAGCGATTGCGAAAGCGGCGGAACGCGGCACAGTCACCCCGCCGGCGAGCTTCGCCGAGCTGCTTCCGGCCTCACTTCCTCAAATTTAGCCCGCCGCGCAGAGGAGGCCTCGCCCGAACTGCACGCCTGCAGTTGGACTCCGGTCGCACAAAAAGGCGCAACGTTTGCCTCTGTTCTTCATTAGCGTGACAGACGATCCAAATTTCAGCTATTTAAAAAGCAGCTATTTAATTAATGAACTTATCGCCAAATTACTACCGCAAATTTAGGTCATTTGAAGTGCGCTGTACGCAGAGAGTACACGGCGCGGTCACGTGACAGGATAGGCTCTATCTGTTTATCCCCTTTGTGATAAACATCACGCATTTGCATCCAGCCTATCTTTCATTCCTCGACATCACAGGATACATAGACCCCAGCCTCTCAAGGTGTGGACTGCTTCGCACAGAGAGCTACTTCTGCATAGTGCACAGTATTGCATAATGAGCCCTGCGATGTTGAAGTCATCAAACATGCCCTTGAAGGCAGCATTGCCTCTATTTGTGCCGAATTTGTTTGCTCTTAATAGGTCTGCATGGGTGTCCTCTGGGAGTACCTTATGCTATACGCCCTGTGCTTCCCAAGACACGCTATGGATTACCCAATCACTAATTGTATAAGCTCTTACTGTATCAGATGCGAGCGTTACCATCCTCATGCATGAACTGCAACACTCCAGGTATGAATATACCAACAGCTCATTTAGATAAGTTGTAATTTATGCGCAATAAAATAACCTCCTGCTGTAATGTTTCTCTCTGCTTTGGACCTACGGTGCCTTATGTAGAATCTATGGAGAACGGCATGTACACTTATGCTGTGTGTATACAACACCGGCCCTTTTCACTACGGCGTTCAAATTTTACACATATTTCATCTAAATTTTTCCCCCCACATATTTATATATGTGTGCGCGTGTTTTTTTTTGTTGTATTGTTTTTCAATATTACTTTGGAGTTCCTTTAAAGTAATAACTTTATGCCATTAAGAGGAAGAAAGCAGATATTTGAAAACATATGAATTACATCCTCTGCGAATTCTCTCTACTCGACCTTCAATGAAACTGCAGAACAGAAGTGAAAAATCCAGCGTCATTTTACCTTGTTTTTCTGCCCACAGGCACTGAATATAAATACTTTGCTTACTTTTCTACGTTCTTTGGGCTCTTTAAACTCAGTCAAGATATTTAGAGTAAAGTGACTGACTGAAGTGTTTTGCACGCATATCGTAATGTACGCACAATGTCATTATTTAGATTTTTTATAAACAAAAGTACTACATTGGCATAGCTGATTTTGATGTACTTGACATACTGCATGTTGAGGGCTTGCAGGATCCTCATTGCTGAGGCCCCGAGTGGCCGGACCAGGCGTAGGAGACGCTCCCGTAACACCTGGCGGCAGCAGACAGATGGCCGGCGGACCGTGTGTCTGCCTGGGGGGGGGGGGGGGGCGCCCGCCGGGGTCCCGGAAAGTTTCCCCGGGGGGGGGGGGGGGGGGGGGGGTTCCCCATTTAGCAAGGGAGTCGCTCTGCCTTGGGTGTCACCGGGCTTTGTGCTGTCGAGCGGCGTAGCCTCTGTGCCAAACAGACAATGCGGCAGCATGTTGGGCTGTGAGCAGAGAGGGGGCTGATATTATATGGGAAGGCCAGAAGAAGCACATCTTTTGTGTGCCTGTAATAATTAGGAGGCCGTGGCAGGTAGGACCAGCCTGCCGGTAGCCAAAGATGGGGGAAGGAAGGCAAAGAGCCATCAGAGAGTCTAGGGAGTCGAACGGAAAGGTGCTTTTATTCGTCCAAATGCTGATGTGTGTGTCTCTGTTGGGGGGGTGGTCCATGTATATGCTACATTGTGGTGGGGAAAAAACTGTTCATCTTATGTGTGGGCACTTTTTTTTTTGGTCCCCAAAAGGGAAAACTGAATTTTATTAAAAAAAAAAATCTTTGAGTGCAACTGGAAAAACTAAAAATGCCAGAAGACTTGTTTTGGTTACTTGTGCTTAAGGTTAGGGCTGGGTTAGGGTTAAGGTTCTCATAGCTGTACCTAATCTGCGTGTGTGTGACTCCTAAGAGGTCTCTTTACCTTAACATGCCGGATAAAAAGTGAGCAGTGCCTAATTATGAGTCGCAGTCACTGATGGGAAAGCCAGCTGCGTGCTGTCTGACACTCCTGGCCAGAGCCAAAATGGCCCCTATAGGAAACCAGTAGCGCTCCTGCCATCACAGTCAAACAACTGGAAGGGGAGCATAGAGGCGTTTCTGACTCAGCAGGGCTCCGCAGGACGAGCAGCTGTTTCACTTTAAGGCTGAAATGCTCTTTCCCCCTTGTTGTTGTTGTTTCTCCTACCTTGGCTGACTTGACGGCTCAGGCTTCGGCCCAGCCTCCTCCGTGTGTGTTCTGCCGCTCCCTCCCCTCATTTTTGTTGTCTCCATTTTCTCTTTCTCTATAATTTCTCCATCTTTTTTGACCCTGTCTTTGACTGAACTCTTTCCTGTTATTTTTCCTTACCTGCTGCTCCATCTTCTCTCCATGCATTTTGTCTTTTTCATCAGTCTCTCTATTTTCTTTCCATTAATGTCATGTTTCTTGATGGCCTCTCTGTCTTTTTGGCCCTGTGTTTCACAGATTTCTCCTCCCTTGTGATTTTTCTTAGCTAACCTCCAACTTCTTTCCATACATGTGGTCCTTCTCACTGACCTCATCTCTCGGACCCTTTTGCATGTCTGACCAGTCCTACTCTCCAAATTGGGGGCTGTCTGCCTCAGCGGTTAGGATGCTGTGCTTGTGGTCATCAGGCTGTTGGTTCAAATCCCGGGGACACCAGAGTGATTTCACCATTGGCCCTTTGAGTGAGGCCCTTAACTCCACAGACTCACTTTCAGCAACATATTTTCTCAAAAATGTTTAGTACTGTAGTTGTTTTTCACAATAAAAATGTTTTTCTTGCTGATCTTTCTGCTGTATTTCTGCCCTCCTGTGCCATGAGCTGATCTCTGTCCACCTCACTGTGTTTTTCCACAGGGTGGTAAAGGAAGAGGTCTCCGATGACTCTGCAAAGCTGCCGTGTTTCAACGGGAGAGTGGTGTCCTGGGTAAGGGGGGTGCATATGGGATCCTGCCTAATGACGCAGTTGCATAAAGGCGACCAGATCAAGTCCCACGGAAGAGCAAAGCTGTAGTGCAACCAAAAAAATTTCACATAACCCACCCCGTTCTAGAAAATCTCTAATATATCCAGCTGTACATTGAGAAATAGGCAGTAAGCATGCACATTTTTTAGGCTTTAAAGCAATTAAATATGCGGGGTGCCCCCCTCCCCCTGGCTTGGGTTGTGACTTAATGGATCCTAAGGCTAAACAAACAACAAACAAATGTATTTTTGTATAGCGCGTTATCACAACATTACATTGTCTCAAAGAGCTTTACAGCATCCCCACCCAAAGCCATAGGTGACAGTGGCAAGGAAAAACTCCCTAGAAGGAAGAAACCTTGGGAGGGACCAGACTCAAAGGGGGAG
>JAABNY020000119.1:28371368-28382906 GCA_015164015.2 Brevimyrus niger
GGGCCGTGGGGGGGCGGCGCGGGGGAGGGGCCCCCCCCCAAACCGGCGGGCGCACGCGGCAGGGGGGCCGGGCGCCGGGGGGTCGGGGGGGGGGGGGGGGGGGGTCGCCAGCCGGGATCCCGAGAAGTTTCGCCGTGGGGTGGGTGTGGTGGCGTGATGCTCCCCAACCTGACCTGACCTCTATCTCGAAACGCTAAAGTGCTCGCTATGAAGTCTAAACTTGAAAATTTAAGAATAATTAGTCATTATATATAGTTAATTCCCAATTGTAATAGTCCATTGAAAAGAGAATAAATTTAATTAAGCTAGAGAAAAAAACATGAATGTGAAATGCCACATTTATTCACCTTAGTCCGTTCTTCTTGGACAGAGAGACCTTTTTATTAAAACCGTACTACCCAAACGAGCAACATTTAACATGGACAAAGGACTGTTTTACATTGATGCAGGACAAGCCAGCATGAACCACAGACACCTTGGATGTGTCAGTAAGTGTTCGGGCGATCTATACCGAGGGCTTGGTATGTCCGGTAAAACGGTGAGCTAATAACTAAATATATCCCTACGGTCATGGTACACATGCATCAGATCGCAATCAATCACTGTTTAGCACCTACAAAGCACTTATTGACATCTGTGTAGTGGGATACCCTACCCCCATACTTTGGCTGGCTCACGGCATCCAGAAACAGCTTGTCTCACGGCAGAGTGGCCCGTTTGATTGAAGCACTATTGATTGGATATTACCGGTTGGGTTGATAATTGAGTTATTGCATATTTTCAGTTTTAACGGCAGCAGAACCACCAGTGAAGAGCGATCTTTACTTTGCATCCACTCTGGCGAGCTTGGCTGCTTTTAAAAAATAAAAACAGATAAAGCCGCAGCATGTGCTGGATAGATGGACCTCGTATCGTACAACTCTTCAAACCAAAGTCTTGAGTTACGTCATCTTCGGTTGGATTTTTAATACTCATCTTAAGAAATTCTTTAGTTCTCTTTTTGTTCTGCTCCGGATGGTGGAGGGGTGGGGGGGTTGGTGGAAGTCTGGTTTCTGTTTCTGTCTTTCTTTTTCTGTTTATCTTACTATGTTATGTTAAATATCTTGCTATGTCGCCTTCTGTGCGCCTTGCCTGTAAATTTCAAAAGGAAACCGATTACGAAAGGAAAGAAAAATTAATTAAATGAATTAGAATGATTTTTAAATGCGCCGTTTCTCACTGCTTCATGCTACAGGGTACATTAACATGCTGTTCACATTAAGTACCTTTCCCAGATTGCCTACAGCAGGACCATCAGCCATGAGGTGAACCCACAATATTTGGAACAAAAGCTGACTTCCTTAACATTCATAGTCAATTTTTTTTTTTACCCCCTATAACAAGGAGGATCGGCTCGGCAGAATGTTCTAACTGCAATTGGCTGACATTAAATAATGAGAAGAAAGATAAAAACTCCAGTACGGCCGCTTGGTGTTCAGCGACGTCGCCTCAGCCATGCTTTCTCAGCTTGGGCACAAAACCTTGATGGAGTGTTAGGCGATTAAAGGGGAGCTGTCTGCACTCCCTCTGAACTGAGAGCGAGGGAAGGAAAGAGAGAGAAAACCGTGAGCCCCAGTATGGAAACTGAGCTTTAGATGGAGGTCATTCCTTGTAATAACCAGAGGTTACACTGTCCCCACTGTTTCCCCCGAAGACCACCTTCAGCGACATCTCTCTGTGATGTCTCTCTGTGATATCTCTCGGTGATATCTCTTACCGTATATCAGTTGGTCATTAATTAACACATTTGTTTTTTTCTGTGAAGGAAGCTCATAATACACTCCGATCAACCAAAACATCATGATCACCCCTACGTGAAGCGATAGGATGTTGACTTGTAATTTGGTCAAAACGCGAGTGTCGAGGTTTGGGAGATGTTAGACAGCAGGCTAACATTCGGTACTTGTGGTCGGGATGTTGAACGCAGAAGAAATGGGCAGGGATAAAGATCGGCGCGACTTTGGCAAGAGCCAAATGGCAAGGCTTGTGGAGTGCTCATGGTCAGCAGTGGTTGGAGTGGTCTGAGGAGAAAAACGAAAAACTACGGACCACTGACAGGTTGTTGGGGAGCCAAGACTCATTGATGCGAGATGCAAATCCTGTGTGGTAGAAACAAAGAGAAGGGCTACTGTAGTAGAAATAGCAGATAATAATTTTGCTGATGATCACGGAAGTAAGGTGTCCCAACACAGTGCACAGATCGTAGCTGCGTATGGCGGTGGTACCTGCGTGGATTGAACTTGTCGGTCCAACGCAACCTACAGATTCTCGACGCGTTCCCGGTGGTCAACGGGGCCAAGCGACCTTCCTCCATTGCTCTAACACCTAGTTCCGATGCGTCTATGGCCATCGTAGACAGGCGTCAGCACGGAGACTCTGGCTGACCTGCAGCTATGTAATCTCATATACAATAGGGCTGGATATGCACCTCACAAGCCTCGCCATTTCAGAGATACTCTGACCCAGTCGCCTGGCCATTATGAAGTGGCCCTAGTCGGACACATTCTGATCATTATCCCTCCCAACTTCTTCTGCATCCAACATATTGACTATGAATACCAAATGATAGCTTCGCATGTGATACATCCCAGAGCCTGACTTTATACTTTACACTTTATACTTCACATTTCACGTGGGGGTAGCCGTAATGTGTTGCCTCGTCGATGTACATATATCAAAAACCAAAAAGTACACTGCAATATGTAACTATATTCACAGAGCTATTTTACTGTGGTATTCAGGCTGTTACCAAGACGTCATCTAAAACTAAAAAGCTGTAACTGAAGGAAGATTATGAACTGGAGAAGCACACAGACCCGAGTTTATCAGTTTGATTTTTTTATCTATTTTGTTTGGGGTACACACTTTCAGTGTTTCTTTATGTAAACACAAACAAATGGCAGTGCTAGACTATACACACAAACACAACAAAATCAAGTAATAAACTATGAGATTTCACTTGTTGTTAAGAAACTCACAGGAAGAAATTTACAGATACTTCATGGCCGGTAGACAATCTGAGCTTAAGTTCCTATGAGTTTATAAGCTACAAATAGAGGCTTTTATTCCACAATCGAAAACCCGGTTTAAAATTAGGCAACATATACTTATAAACATATTCATAATGGTATACACTTTATCAGTAGTGCTTACAGTTTCGAAAGCGGTTTGGATGTTCCAGATCTGTTGCTGTATACCAGTTGTATACATGTCAATGAGTCGTGCACTTACGTAACCAGTACACTCACAAACGCATCCCTGCCTACACAGTGAACAGACATTAGCCTTTTCTAAATTAACAGAACTGAATGCCTCTGTTTGCATGATCAACGTGCAATGTTGTCACTGAATCTGTTGTTTTTTTTGTGCATATATTCATTCTCTTATGCGCATTTCCTGTAATTTCATTTTCAGTCTTTTTTCAACACTATTGCTACATGTGTTACAATCAGTGCTCTTATGAGAGCCGTGATTTTTAGTGTTGTTAAGTGAATCAGCTATGTGACAGCTACATGACACACGTGGGAAGAGCTTCTCCAAACTTGTGTGCTCTTGTGCATTATTAAAAAAGCCCTTGTTACTGCATCAATCTGAATTCCTCCACTTTGCAGCACCATTTGTAATTATCTCGTGTATATTAAATATGTTTGAGAAAATCACAGTTGTTTTTAATTCTATTATTTCTGTATTAGAATCATAATGTCCTCCTATCTTGCTCTTAGTAGTATTTTTTTTTTTTTTCTGGTTGATCAGTTAATTGAAAAACCTTGACTAAAGTAACCTTGAAAGAAGTCTTAGGGGTAATGAGAAGACCCTTTTAATGGTGTCTTTTGAGAAATCAGTTTAAATATTTCAGTAACTGGAAATTACAATAAGAACTGAAGAATGTAAACCCAGTTGTAAACCCTGTTCAGATTTATAATTTATTACCATAATTGATTGAGAGGAAAATGAAATTTATCATTTATTAATTGGGTTCCCCCAGTCTGATACAATTGAGCAGAACTGCAGTGGGTTGAGAAGCTGATGAAATGGCTCTGAGGTACAATTCCTGGCTGAGTGTGTTTTCTTGCACTTCATGTCTTTGTCATGATTCAAGTTAAAAGCGAAAAAAAAAAAAAAACTGTAAGCTTCACACAAAAGTACCTTAAAGGAAATTTAATAAGCTGTTGACAAATAAGCGTTGGATTTTGACCATGTACTTCTGGCTTTATATCTCTTTAACCATCTTTAAATAATAGCAAGGCATATTGTTAAACCAGAGTTACATTTGCAGGCTTAGCCAGGACCATCTGTAGATCTACACAATGTGAACGTGATGCATGTAATCATTAACCTTGGCACAAACGGGGAATGAACTTAATTAATTAAATCATTATCCATTTCCTCTGATCCATAATTATTTTAAAGAGATGGAAAAAAAAAATCCAAAAAGACCGCAGCTCTGAGGTTATCATGCTATCCAATTAGCCTGCCAGAGGGAGATTATGTTACCTAGATACCAATGGGAAAGTGTGATTTCTCTGTCAGACGGAGTTTTATAATGCAGAGTGCAATTACTTAAATAGGTCAGCCGAAGACACGGTGAGGCTTTTCTGTCTACCTGCGAGGAGTACTTTGAAAGCGCTCCTTCACGTAGCTGCGAAAACCTTCCCTTCCTCCCTCAGGTTGTTTCTTCCCCCTGATGTTTTTCTCGACAGGAGCCGCTAATTAAATTTCACAGACATGTATAACCTTGTTATACAGAACCTATGGAGAAATGATCCAGTACCCGGCGAATAGCAGCCAGACTGTGAAGTTACGGCTACGGAAGCTCGGCGCGGGCTGATTTAACGGCTCAGGCTGCACACGGTTGTGCTTCCCATATTGTTTTTTTTTTTCCTGGTATGTTTTGGTTTCAAGGTTTTTGTAAATATTTGAATAAATACATTCTTGAAATATGTGTCATTAAGCTAACACATCAATGCACCGGCCCGGTAATAATTCTGAAATTATGTTTAATTTACAAAATTTGAAATGATTTCAAAGCAATCACGTATCATTTAAATAATCTAAATATCACTGGATGATCTTCCAATAGCAGGCTGCCAGTTTGTTTTTTTTTTCTCCATTTTTTTTTACAGTGAATGCAACAAAGAAAACCAGCCAAGCTTTGCTTTGCTAATTAACTGTATCATTTTAAATACTGTACCGCAGAACCGTTCCATCCAGGGTGTGCCCTGCCTTACACTTTCCCCAGGAAAAGCTTCTGATTGTGACAGCCATATTGTTAGACTGAGAAAGGATGAAGGGGCAAACAGATTAATATGTCAGTAGCAAGCTGGGTATGGAGGTGGCTTCATGGATGAAGAGTGTGTTAAAGCTGCAGAAAGCTTCCTAATGGGACATGACTTGCTCCAGCAAAACAGATGCATAAAAGGATCAGTTTAAAATTATAGGGTCCAAAATAAAAATGAGAGATTCTTGACTCTGTAACTTCAATACCATCAACTAACACTCGGACACCAGAAATGGGAGTATTACATTCCATAAGTACTGATGCATATCAATCACTTAATAATTTTTTAAATAAGAAATATTTTTATTATTTGGCAAAAATGATCATTTGTTGAATCTTTACTCCCATTGGCCGTTAAGGTGACAGCTTGATCTCAGATCGAATCCAGTGATTTTTTTTTAGATTTTTATTCAACAGAGGGTATTGCTTCTCCAAATGGAAGACCAACTCACAATGTCTATGCGTGCACGCATTGGCTTTTCTGTGTACGCTGTACAGTAGGAAGCTTTTTCAATTTCTGATCCCGTTACTGATCCCGTTTTTATTTATTATTTTTTTTAACTTGCGGTTGTCAGCAAAACGTCAAACCCGTAGAAGGCCAGTCTGATAGCAGAGTGACCCCGCGGCGTTTTGGTTCAGCTTTAATTAGTAGAAAGCCCAGTGATTCAAAAACAGAGCTGAGAAGCAGCAGCTATACACATGACTAAATGATTTTTTTTTCAGTTCCCTACACAGAGTTCTGAAACTGAGAATGTCTGGTCCTCTGTCTTGGAACCACAAGGCCTATAGGTCCAGTACTGCTGGTCCATTTGTGTTCTGGTTCGGCTACTATTTATTGTCAATGGATAATCATATTTGACAATACTCTAGTCGCTGTTCATTTCAACTATATTTCACACAAGATCGGAGGGAATGAGGTCTTCCAAAACCAAAATGGCCGACAGACTAGCTACCTCGTTTAATTTCCTTTTACAAATTAATCCAGTTAATAGAGCATGACATGTGACGCTTATAAGAGGAAACGGTGCTGAATCATTCTGTGCAAACGGGCGAAAATTATTCGTTTCTCATTACGCACCGTGCACAGCTGTGGTTGGGCACGGCAACATCATTTCAATATTACTTATTTTTCTGACACACAGAGAAACATGGGACGCTGTCAGCAATTTAGACGCGCCGGGAAGGAATGGGCAAATACTGGCGCTTTCTGTAGCCACCGCGGCCACACAGGTGTGAGGAAGGCTATTTAAAGACTTTAAGCCGTCGCACTGTGTTACATTGTACTTTTCCTGATGACGGCTTGGCTAGTGAGAAGGGAGAGAGAACAAGCTGTTCTTTAGCTATCAACCTGCATGCGTTTTTAGCACTTTATTGAGTTCCTTATTTATTTTCCCAAAAAAGGAGCTTAAACCTAATTTAAAAGGTTTAATTCCAAACCAAACTGCACAATAAAATTATCCTAAATGACCCCGGGTACAGTGAAATTACACTGTTGTGCGTTTCCATCTTTTTTTCTTTCTCCAGATCAATTTTATTCCTCCGTAAAGAACATTAAAATGTAGAGTTTATTATAGAGTTTAAATTATCTGTCATGTTTTACATTAACTGACAAAAAACGATTAGAGCATCGTGGAGAAGGTCTGGGATGTGGGTTCCTTGCTCCCGTCTGGATGAACTGGTGATGAATTAAGTCCCACGTGACACAGAGTAGAGATTGGGGTTCATATTGTGTCCTATATCACTCATGTATGTTCCCAGTGAAACAAAGGCCTTCGAACACAGAAGTAGGAGATTAGAAAACATCACATACATTAAACATGTTGACACAACTAAACAGCTCTCATTTCCCACAAAAAAGTGGATACCAATACGCAGGTTATAGTTGTAATAATAATAATAATAATAATTATAATAATATCAGTAGTAGTAGAAGTCGTAGTAGTGGTGGTGGTAGTAGTAGTAGTAGTAGTAGTTGTAGTAAGAGAAGTAGTAACGGTGGTAGTAGTAGTACTAATTGTTAAGATAGTAGCAGCAGTAGTAGTTAGAGTAGATGAAGAAGTAAAAGTATTAATGGTAACATTTTGAGAGGACACAAATAATGCAGTATTACACACTTATTTAATGGATTAATTAAACAAAATCTCTGTGTTAGTTACTTACTGTCGTATGATCTTTCATCATTAATCAATCATAACAGTTCATGTACTTGAGTAGTGACTGAGTTACTAAGTTACTTGTGCCCCCAAAAGTAAAGTGTTACCTTTTTTATTAATAGCAATAGAAACTGTTTATTTCCTCAAAATGTTCAGATTTATTTTTCAGATGTATTGAAAAAGTTTAAAAACTGATAAAGTGATTCATGAAAGTGTAAACAGCAACCAAAATGATACACCAACACTTGCTATCTGTTACAGAACAACATGGGCATATATGTAAAAATGTGTCACGTCAGCTGAGTATACATTACATCAGTCTTTCTTCTTATGTCTTCCGCCTAAGTTGCCCACTGGGGTAGGTTGACCTTCGGATTAAAGGAAAGAGCGCCCCCTACTGAAAGAGCGAGTCAGTGCCCAAAGCAATTTGTTTTTCCTCTGCTATCTTTCCTACCCCTATGGTTCTCTCAGCTTGAGCGTGTGAAACAGCCCCATGTTGTTTTGTGAGGTAGTGGAGCCGGAAGCTATTTTCTTTTTGACAGTACACATTATTAAGGATCAACATGGCTATGCATTCTGTAATGCGAACGGGGTATCGGAACACAAGCAGAGCACAGTGTAGAAACACCGCGACAGACGATCATTTTGTACAGGGGCCCTCAGCCACGTGTGCATGGAGTTATATAATGATTGTAGAAATGTGTCTTTAACAGATCGCTCCAAACCTGAATGGGAAAGGCCATCTACCACACCATTCAATAAACAGACAAGACGTCAATCGCATGCCAGAGAGATATTGCGTCGTTGTTGTAAAGTTAAAATGGGGAAGAAGCGTTTCTGTAATTACGGACAGCAGCAACAAGAGCAGCGCGGGCAACGTGAGACGCTCTATTCTGTGCTGAGAATTTCTGTGCAGACGTTGCTTTGAGGAACTTTGCCCCAGAGACTCTCCCTCTTCTCTGTGTAGGAGGTTTGTTATGAGGATGGAAAGGTGGCTGACTTTTTTTTTTTTTTTTTTTTTATATATTATTTTTTTTTGAAGCTGACGGTTTGTGAAGTGCAGCCTACTTCTTTGGCATCCGGAGGCAAGCTCCGAGTTCGACAAACATTTACAGTGGGTGGCGGCTGGAGATGCTATATTTCATTATACGGTGTACCAGTGCGCTGCTGAATGTAAACTTGGCCAATTCGTCTGCTGAAGTTGACTCCCGGCCCTGTTAGCTCAGCGAAAAACGGGTCGGGCCGTCTTGCCGCAACTGCGCGACGGTGCCACAGTCGTCGAGGCCCAACAGCGGGCTTGAATTTGTCATGAATGTTCCCCAAAATACATTTTAACCACTCACCTCCACTCCACCCATCTACTGGGGCCAGAGCCTGGACCGTCCTGTGAATAGAACCTCGGGGCTCTCACCTGGATGGTGCGGTCCAAGGACAACACAACCCCCGTTGTCCAAACTCATCCGGCCACTGGATCGGTGCGGCCCTCTTGAGATGGTTCCGATTCCCATGAATGACTGTCTGTCTCTGGATAAAAGGAAGAAATAAACAGAGGTAGAGAAAAAAATAATTAGATGTGTCACTTTCTTGAAACGGGGCACTTGGCAAGCGAGCTGCCACGATTAAAAAATGCTCAGGAGGGAAAAGTTGCACTGGGGCATTGACAGCTGTCTTATTTTAGAAGAGCAGGTTTTGCCGAAAGGATTTTGGGCTGTAATTTTCCATTCATATCCATTATACTTCAGCACCCTTGTTCCAAATTCAACCGATGTCTTGTGAAATACTTATGAAGCTGTTGATATTCAGATGCCATATAGGTGAAAAACGTGCAGGTTATAGCTGCTCCATTTCATAATGGGTACGGCGACAATGACAATAATAATTATAGTCCAGTTCTCTGCAAAGTGCTTGCTCTGGGTCATGGAAAGACACTCTGTAGATGGTAAACAGGCTTGCAGTCACAGACACGTCACACTGTTCGAAAGCTGCTGCGAGTCACTTTTTATTTGAAGCTTGAATTACCAATCAGTCGGTCGATCAAAATTTGTCAGTTATCATAAAGTGCCGTTCAGGGGATAATCCAGCAGGAAGGACGTTGTTGCAGCTAGAATACATCTCCCCAGTTCTTTTGCCATTGTAGGTAATATACGGTCTTAAACAGACTTCTAAAATGTGGTTATGAGATGCCAATTAACTGCAGTTTGTTAAGAGTCATCATGTTTACGCTGCTTGGCACTTGAACAACAATCAAATAGCAATGCAGCACTTTGGTGTCCATCCATCTGTCTTCGCAGTCACGTGCCCAGCATCGGCGTCATGGTGACCCAATCCATAAATAACACAGGGCACAAAGACGCGGAAGCCCCTGGTAGGTTCGTTCAGTTGGTGTCGTAAGACTAGAGCTGAGGGAAATGAAAAGACATCACATTGGTTTTTCTGGCATGGCTAAAGGGTCAAGGGTCATATGGCGTGCTAAAAATTAATTTAGGCCCGTGATCAGTTTACCAGTAGTTAACATGTATCAAGATATAAGAAATCCAGACTGCCAATCAATGGTGTCGTTGATCATCGGCAAATGAACGCCGAGATGTGTAGTTGAACATCCCTGTACCTACGGTCTGTTCATCGTTGATTTTCTAGAACTTGGTAACAACTTCAGCTTACTGGACCTAACCAGGTTATGTCTTAGTCAAGACCCTGGATTATCTAATCCTAACCAAAATCACTCAAATTCTCCAGTAAAATAGTTTCTGTCCATATCTTGTGCTATTTACACGCACACCGTTTTTAAATTGTTCAAATGTTTTTGTAACGCTTCTAACAAAGCATACTTTTCATTACAATTTGTCCTAAAGGAGTGGCTTTAATGTAAGATTTGCTTTATTTCGCATATCGATTTTTACAACAGGTAGTATCTATTTAGGCTTGAGTGACTCTTTGAGTAATAATGCAAATGTAAATATAATATTTATTTGGTTTATTATACAAGTGATTCTGAGGTTTTATTGTGACAATTTCTTGTCATTAAGTTTAATCTGACTTTATTACGTAAAGGTTTCATGTAAAGTGTGGGAACGGAGGTTTATAGGCAAAGCAAAATATACACAGACCTATTTATATAATACGCGGATGCTTAGGGTTGTGCTTTTGTCCTGTAATTGTTGTCACACACAAATGGGCAAGACCTAACATCAGGCTACGCTACAATGGGTGTGTTAGCAATGGGAATAGACAGTATAAGCACAATCCTCAAATCATCTCTCTTACACACGCAGACACACATTTTTGTGGGGCCCATCCATTCGTTTCTATGGGAAAAACCCTAGTCCCAACAATGGCAGCCTTAACCCCTACCCAGGCCTAACCTTAACCAGAAGCAACCAAACAAATAACAAGACTTTTGGCATTTTTTCATTGAATTCACAGATCTTTATAAAACTGAGTTGCCCCATTTGAGGCCTGAAAAAATGTCCCCGCAGAGTCAAAATATCAGGTTTTTATTACGTTACAATGTTTGTTATTATCATTATGATGTTTGTTATTAATGTAGATCAACTCTGTTAAATCATGTTAGATATATTTAAATGTTGCTTATGAATGTTGGCAGAGTTGGGTAATTCTGGTCCAGTGAGTAAAAGTCCAGACCAGGATATTGTTTCAACCAACCAGTTGAATACTCTGTGACTGTGACTCTTTATGCTCAACTGATTGGTTGAAACAAAATCCCGGTCCGTACTTTTACTCTCCGGACTTCAATTACTGAACTCTGATTACTAGTATATTTTTGACTTGTATGGTTTTTTTTTTTGCTATACAGTGTCTGGTTTGGGAAGGTGCATCCGTAAGCCTGATTTTACGCAAGTGTTTGTGTATTACTTACGCTAGTTGAGAATTGCGCATGCAATTTTTAACGTGCCTTGTATGTGTACACACTCACGTGCACTATACACACTCACGTGCACTATACACACTCATGTACACTATACACACTCATGTGCACTATACACACTCACGTGCACTATACAGTACACACTCATGTACACTATACACACTCACGTGCACTATACACAC
>JAABNY020000119.1:28431049-28441502 GCA_015164015.2 Brevimyrus niger
GCGGGCGGGTGAGTGCAAAGCAAGTCCCCATTGGGCGGGCACTACACCCACTGCTGTTAAAGACCACGTCAGCCCTCCAGCCTTTTCTCCAGGATGTTTTATGTCCTTAAATGAGAGAGAAAAAGTATTAGTACTTAGAGCTTATTTAATATTTCTTTTTTGTATTTTGCGGTCCGGATCAATATTGATCTAAAAACGAAGAGATGACAGCGAGGCTGGTTTCCTAGAAATGGGTCATAACAGCCCCAACAGCCTGCACTGTTGCTATTTGGGTTCTGCGCTTATTACGTCACCTAGGAAAGAGAGCGAGGCAACGACGGACCTTTCGCAAAGTGAAATGTTGGTCTTCAAGATTATCCACTTGTGTTCTAATGCTTTCCATTACTCAGAAGGAATTTAACCACATCACAAAATGACTGTCCTTTCAATGAGGCCCATTACCCAATCTGTACCATTTCTCAACATGCGCCTGTGGCTCAGGCCAAAAGAAAGACAGATCCTGGAAGTATTTAAGTATTTATAGTTGAGTAGAGCCAGAATGTTTTAGCTATTGACAAACTAACCAGTGGAAATCTCAAGGGACAAGACATGGGGAGATTCTTTTTTTTCTAAGTATTTTGTATCACATTACAAAACACATGGAATATTGTGAAACGTTATTCGTTTACAAGCTGTTTTGGGTGTTTAGGATGACTTAGAACAAGTTATTAAAATCGAATTAAAAAAATAGTTTAGCACTTTGTAAAAACTACATTAATTACTTTGTTAAGAAAAAAAAACAAGTTCCTAATTTTATACAATTTTATGCCTAGCCCATTATACACTGCATTTCAAATAACCAAATAAATGTTTATATTCAAATAAAATAAATGCATTTTTAATGATTATAAAAAATGTGTGCGAATTATTTTCATCTTGTATTCGGAACAATTTTCAAAAACATTTTTGAAACAAATGTAATAGCGTCCTTAAGTAAATAAATTATGAGATCTTATTAGCTTGTAAATTTTATCATAGCAGAACGTTGCTATTTTTCCAAGATAGAGATTATTTACTGTGTCTTCACGACTATAGAGATTATTCAACAAAAAAAATAAAGCCTTGGTAATAATATGATATATGCAGCAAAGACCAAAGCATCATAGGCCTGTAAGAAGATTTAGGATGTAAATGTATCATGCAGGTTTACATGAAGAATTTAGAGAGAGCTATAAAAAATGTACACAGCAGACAGCAGAGTAAATCATATGGTCTTTTTGTTAAATATTTAAGACAGGGTCCTTCTTGGGCTTCTTGAAGCTTTCAGAGACTGAACCGCCGGAAGGTACCCGGTTGCATCATCAAAAACACCCAAATGGAAATAAAAGACTTGGATACCTCGCCTAAAAGACTGTTACCGTTCAACGCTGAAGAAATCCCTCTGCTAACTTCAAAGGACTGCAACTTCCATCCACGGCAAGTTTAAACCAATAGAACGTTTTGTCCTAGATAGTTCTGTCTTCCCCTGGGTGTATAAATTGATATGTATGTTCTTTGATAATGTGTGTATATATTTTGACTATGAGAAAAATGGCTACAAAATGCTTGTTTTTTTATTTTTATTTATATGACTCCAGCGACTGATCGGTTTATTGAGGTTCTGCCGCACACTCAGCTGTCTGAAGCTCAGCTGTAGCCAATAAAACTATTTATAGAGACAACAGGTAGCAGAAGAGTCAAAAGTTTTGGCCTTGTGGCCGGGGGGGAAGGGGGCTCCAGGAGAGAGCTGTGTTGTTATTTTGTGCAAAGGGCTTGTTCTGAAATGTTCCTGTAAGAATCGCTTCACTTTGGTCAGTGACTGGATCTACGTGACATGGGGGCGGGAGAAAGAAATGGGGGCTTTATTAGTAAGGATAGTAATGTCTGGGCTGACAGGGGACAAGGGCTGAATATGTGAGAACACAAGTGCTCTTTACGATGGAAAACTTGTTACAGGTGCAAAGGGTCGAATGACTTCGGCCAGGGACTCGAGAGCCATGTCACCCCCCAATCACAGTTGGACTGTACCATCGCACAAATGACTTCGGCCAAGGACTCGAGAGCCATGTCACCCCCCAATCACAGTTGGACTGTACCATCGCACAAATGACTTCGGCCAGGGACTCGAGAGCCATGTCACCCCCCAATCACAGTTGGACTGTACCATCGCACTAATGACTTCGGCCAGGGACTCCAGAGCCATGTCACCCCCCAATCACAGTTGGACTGTACCATTGCACAAATGACTTCGGCCAGGGACTCGAGAGCCATGTCACCCCCCAATCACAGTTGGACTGTACCATCGCACAAATTGCATAGCATGTATACAAAGAATCTAATCTAATCTAATTTAATCAAAATGGAGTTTATTTTCACCCATAAAACGTACTTATTTTTTACGTTTAGTTTTTCTCTTGTTTTTCTTTCGTGAGCATGGCACCAGCAAGTGACAAGTGACAGCAAAGGGCTGGAATCAATTTCTCTGCAGGGCTATGACCCACCTGAGCTTGACGGAAAGAGAAAGAGAGAGAGAGAGAGAGAGAGAGAGAGAGAGGGAAAAGGAGGGAGGGAGGGATTGAGGGAGAGGAGACCCAAGAGGCTGCTCCCTCATCTGGTTCCCCTGGGTTGGGGGTGGGGAGGCATGCTGCAGGACCACCATGGGAACAGGCTGCAAGGGGAAGAGTGTGTGGGAGAGCAGAGGCACTGTGGCCGTTCTCGTGAGAAAGCGTCATAGGAATCAGCCTGAAAGAAACCCAGCAGCGCGGGGGAGGAGGTGGTCATGGCAGTGCTGGAGAGGGGGGGGGGGGACAGGAAAAGGAAGGGGAAGTCGACACGCCGGTGGACGCAGAACTTGGTCCTAGGCTCGGTCTGTTGAATTTAGAGATACGCTGCTCTCATTCAGACTTACTGTTTGCTGACTCAGGCCTGGGGTGTCCCGCCGTTCAGTGTGGGAGACCCACGAGCCGCGCCCCCCCCAATGCACGCATACGCTACAGTGCTTGAGGAAGATATCATACATACAAATCTGAGAATCACATTGAAGTGGACGTCACCACAAAGTGTGTGCAGAATCACGCTCAGGTTCTTCAGCTGGTGTGAAATCTCTTTTTAAATATCTATTTGTGTTCCGTTCGCTGCTCTAAAATAGGCTTTAGACTATGCAAATGTACATGGGGTAGTAATTTTTTAAATATGTAAATCAAATTATGTACTACATAATTAAAAAGGCACACTTCCAAAATATTTTAATTGTCTTTAGGATTTTTGTACGAAATGATTGCACCAATATGTCAGATCTGTTTGCTTTGCTGAATAAAAAGATAGAGGTAAATGCCCCCCCCCACACTCCCAAAAGACATATCAATGAGAACACAATTATCTAAAATTACACTTGCTTCATATATTTTACTTTATTTATTTATATTGTCGTTGTTTTTTTGAGTGGGTGGAATTTATTTCCTTCAGATGAATCAGAAATCTCTGCTGGGTGCTAAAAACATTGTCACAAATATGCAACAGTAATTCTCTTTGTAATTTGATTAAAGAAATGTAAATGTGCCTCCCAATCATATATTGCTGCTAAGCCAATTACACTAGCTTACTGGATTTGCGTGTGTGGTACTTTGATTACCGGAACAATAAAAGGGGAAGTGAGGGCCGTTTGCTGCATATTACACAGGTGAACCGGAAATCTGCACAGTGGGAGGGGCCCGGGAAAGTGGCGTGCACGTGCTAATGGGACACGCGCCAAACACCTGAATACGTGGCTGCTGCGCTAATGAGGCCTCGCGCACCTGCTAACAATTAACTGGACTTTAAAAAAAGGAAAAGTTGTTGCCTACAAATGGAATTCTGGTGTTGGTTCTAATATTTATTTCGCGGACATATTATCTATATTATGAGGAAGATTAAATGTCTCGCAACCTTTCTTTTGCATGCAGAAATAGGTTTATGTTACCAGAGTTGCAGGCCAGCATAATGTTAGTACCGAATGTGCAATCGTTATATGTTTTTGATTACATATTTTTTACGTCCGTCTGTCACCTTTATAATCAGTTTGAATTGGATATTGTAGTAATTTAGTGAGAGAAATTCTGGGTAAAATCTCTCAACCTGGCTATTAACGTGTAATATATCGTAGGAAATTCAATTTCTCTAAAAGAGTTTTTCTATAATGAGCTCGTGTTTTAGGTCCCCTCTAATTTGTGCAGTAAAGGCGATGGAAAGGGATCGTCGGCTCCCACGTTTCACGCCGAAGTCGCGTTGGACAAGATGTGCCTGAACATCACAAGGGGGTGACTCCCCCCCTCCTTTCCCCCCTCTTTCTTCTACGAGCTTTTCTTTGCCGGCGTCGCCGAGAGTAAATTCCCAAAGCATGTTTCCTTGTTAGTTCGCCCGTGTTAAAATAGTAGCAGACGAGCGAGGCTCCCGAAGCGGCCGCGCGCTGAGCTCCGCGGGGGGGCCCGTGCCACATTGTCGCGAGCGGGTGGGGAGCGCGTGCAGTCTGAGGCTGCGGGTGTTAACGAGACGCCATGTCTCCCCGGGCTCGCCTCGTATTAATACGTTCGCGGTAAATAATTAATAGGAGGGCTTTGACTTCAGCGGAGATCTACCGCCGCGTTGCAAACGGCCCTGCTCTTACGAAGCTGCGCGTCTCCCGCCGCCGTCTGCAGTCTCTGCGGCCACATTAACTGGCCTTAAAGAGCGTCGGCCAGACGTCGGCCCGCTCCATTTGGGGGCGGGGGGTAAAATAAAATTGGCTTGCATATTTATCGACTCTAAGAGTGTTTTCCTGGTGTCAGAGTCTGTATCTCTGGCCTATTAAACCGGGTTTCCCAAGCTGGAAAATGCCCCTTAAAATTGTAATTTGGCTGTACTCAGCATCGTGGAAGACGGTTTAAAAACAAATTGATAAGCAAGCAGTATTAGAGTTAGCAGCCACTGGCGCTATCATAAGTTTTTTTATCCTGTGTATGTGTTCCTGTATTTGACTTGAATATCCATATATTTCATAGGGGGCTTTTCATTTTCATGTGTTGTCTGTGTGAAGAAAGCGGCTCAGAAGCTGAACGCGTTCCAAAGAGAGAGTTTCGCTTTGTTGTGCGGCATTTTAAGGAAGGAAGCTGAAAGCTTGTCATTGCCAACTGGACGGTCTAATAATACCCCGTCTAAACTATGCGACTCCCACTTGAAGCAAAAGTTCATACTGGAATAGGCGACGTGAAGCATTATGTGGGAGACTTTCTCCCAGCGACGTGCGTTTCAAAATTACAGAGGGGGCATGGAAGTGTGCACGTCTGGTCCGCTAAATATGGGTGTGAGGGACGGGTAGCTGGAAGTTAAATGCCGGTGGAGGGTTTAGCTGGTCCGGGTGCTGCCAAGTCCTGCTGCCAGCTTCCAGAGCAGTTTTCACATTCACAAAATGTTTGTGTGCTGTAATAAATGAGTCTAGAGGCAAAGCTACCTTCACTTACAACCTCTCCTCCATTCTGCATCATTATTTCGGCAGTTAAATTTCATTCTGTACGGCGAGTGTGTATGTTCCGCTTCATATCTAAGCAAATAACGTTGCACATGCACACACACCATGCTTTGGCACGATGTGCTGTTATAAAACGATACGTTCTGTAAAGTGTCTGTATGACAGGCACAAGTCTATTCCAGCCGTTTTACTATATTTTACTGTTTCGTTGTTTTGGGGTGTATGCTTTGCGTGTGTATGATCATATGATACGACAGGCACAACTGTATTCCTGCCCCTTACTATATTTTACTCTTTTGTTCCATTGTTTCGGGGTATATGATTTTCGCGTCTGTATGATCAGTGCCATCTTTATGACACTCGTCCTGCATGCCGTTTCTTCCCAGGCGTGTGGTCTCCCATCATAAAGAACAATGCAGGCGACCTGGCACGTTGCACTTCTTTGTGTCAAACTATTCCGGGCCATTTATAAGTCACGCTGCGTTTTCCTAAAGGTTCTCATGTGTCAGCAACCGTAGCGGTGGCTTTGGCTGCCCCCTGGTGGCTAAATGACCTACAGACCATCTGGATCAGCAAAAAGAAGCGCCGTATCTCTGTATTTTAAACGTAACGAAATATTAACGTATATATTTATTTTGCATTTTGTTTATTTAACTTCGGAAAACTATAATGGACCCCCGATCTTGACTCAGAAAATCGGGATGAGCCAGACTCCTGGATTAGGATCAGGTCCAGCTGGTCGTTTTCCGTAGCTGTATTTTAAAGAAGTAAAGCAAGACATCGACGCGTCTTTAAAAGAAAGCACAAGGACGTCTTCCGGTTGTTAAAGTTGAACGGTATAAGCAAATATGACGACTACATTTTATTAATGTATGCATCACATTTTCTGATGCACACATAATTACATGGCTAATAAGTCTTTTTTACGCTAAATAATATTTAACAGTATTTTTATGTTATAATTTTGGAATAATTGTTCCTTAATGTTACCTGTTGTAACTGCTGCTTGAGTCCGGTCTCGAAATTGACTCTTCGTTTTACTGCCCCTTAAATCTGCCAGAGTAATGCACGTAAGCACAGGTGATTTTCGTCTGCCCTAAATCCTCATTGACGCTGAATTTGAAACCTGTTTTAATGGTGGGATTTAAAAAAAAATATTTTATGTCCAGTGGAAATTAGAGACTGAAACGCCCTCTGTAGTACAGGAGTCGCGCATTTTCATGAAGTCACTGCCTTTATAATCTTTCCGTGTTGTGCAGAATCACTCCTGCATTGTCTTGTGTTTTGGTAGCAGAAACAGACAAATTAGGGACTGCTTGGAATCCACTTTGGGGGGGGGGGGTTCTGGAAAATGAATCACTAGAAAGCAGGCGTGACTGACCTGGTGGGCTTAGACATCAACTGCAATTCCACTCAAATGGCTTAAAGTGGCAACTTTATAGCATTACCAGAACGTTCCTTTGCATCTGTCTCTCTGCTACAGTTTTTTAAAGCAGCAATAATTCACCAAAATGACGGGTCCTAATCCAGTCCAGGTGTTCCGCTACCTTCCACTACCTTCTACAGTCACTCTGCAATAGTGGTTAAAATGTTACGTTTTTAATCTTTTTTAAATATACATGCACCTTGCCTTGCCCACTCGAAGATCATACAACATTACACAGCTATTTACATCTACAATGCTGGACAGTCGAGAGGAACACAAGAGTTTCTTTAGAAAGCAATTCTAATTTATAACTAAACTAAGGGGAGAATAATCAACTACCAATCTGGCTGATGATGAGAATTACATCCATCAGTCACCGTCCCAGTCATGGTTTTGGGAGAATCACATGAGCAGAGTTAATGCCCCTCAGGTGTTTAAAACAGTTGAGGAAAAAAATAAATCAAATGCACTGAAATCCATGAGAATTGGCAGCCATGGATTTTTTTCTATTTTGCAATCTATGGCGCAAAGGAACCTTATTAATGCAGCTCTAACGGGGCCTCGTCACCACGATGGCCGACACGTACGTCCGCACTTTCGTTTCACGGTGAGCCCGTGCGCGCTTGAACTCCACGGACTCCATTCATTTCTCCACCTGCGGCAGTTGCATCATGTGGCTCGTTGTGGTAAAGACCTCATTCTGCCTCCCTCCCGTCTCCAGCCGTATACAGGTCTGCTAATGTTCGGCGTAGAGATGAATGTCCTGAAATGGCTCGTCCTCCGCGGGTGGGTGGCATTTTCGCTACGCGCGTCGCTCGGCGGTCTCTCACGAAGCAGGGCCCGCCGAGGTGTCGCCCTAGCCGTAAGGAAGGCAGAGGGGCTCTTGAAGTCGCAGCTGCTCTGCCAACCCAAACTTATTCCTGTATTTAAACAAGTGAGGCAGGCGCCGTCACGGGCACGGTCCCTCCCGACAGTCCGGGCAGCTCAATCGACCTGCAGTCTGCCTGCGAATTAACCAGCCGGCCCCAGACCGAGCGACCGTCCGGCCTGGCCGCTGCTGCTCGCCGCCGTCGACGGCCGTGACGCTCCCCCTCCCCGCCGGACGCCCTGAACCCCCGGCATGTGCCGAGGTCTGGCTTTGCGCAAAGTCGGCCGCGCGATCCCAGGAATCCAGGCCGCGGCCCGATCTTCCTTTGATTTGTATTGCCCTCTCGCACGGAGAAAACAGTCGGGAGAGCGTGGATGAGTGCCGAGCCCTCGTCAGTAGCTGAAATGACATGATACGTGTTAAATGTGTTAACGCTAATTGTTAGCACAGAAAGGCCAAAATAACATGAGTACAGAGGACTGCTCACACCTTCGTGCATAAAAGAAATATGTGGGAAATATACTGGTTGTTGTAATTGCTGTTATCGTTAGTGAATGAAACATTTTGTATGTTAGAAGTGTGTGCGGCTATCGTAGCTAGATCAGGAACTGATATTGGTTTCATACGAAATCTGCCCAAACGGCTTACTGTCTGCAAACCTATGTAATTTTATTGCACTTGACATGGTGTTGCTTCAGCTGCGGGTGAGTCCAGGTCTCGCCGGGCCGCTGGGCTTTCCTGTCACAGTCGTGAACATCCATCTACGTGCTGGTTGGAGTCGGCTTTTGTCACAAAAGACCTCGCGCTTTGACGGAGCAAACCTTTGTTGGCGTGTGTGTATGCGCGCGGATGCATGTGTCTGTGCTTAAGACGGGAGTTAGAACGTGAAAAATTTTAAGGGGTGGGAAACATTATCTGTTAATTGGAAGCGGTAATATCTCTCTAGATGTCGTCCAAGTAGGTGTCACAGCATTTGGGTGCTACACTCAAGATTATGCATTTCCTAATCCTACCGGTTTCTGTGAGATACAGCATTAAGGAGCTACGATTGAAACACGCAAGACACTTTGATAAACACGCTGCCTTTCTGCCTTGACAACCAGCTAACCAGTGCCCCACGTGATGAAATACGGCAAAACAAACGCGTCCTGACAACTTTGGCCCCCAACACTGTGCCAACGTACTAACTGGAAGCCCTCTAACTGACTGTGAAATGTAGCGATGTACAGGGGCGGTTTTGATCAGAGCTGCAAATCTTAATCTTACAGGAGCATCGATCCTTAGTGTCTTCCCTTTGAGAGCCATCACTGTAGTGATATTATTCGCCAAGGGGTCTGTCGTGAAATGAGGTCTTATATACATTCCTTTCTTAATTAATAAGTGAAATATCGGCTGACTGTATGATAGTGACAGCTCTGTGCTTAACCCAAAAGATTGTCCGCCAATGCATACTGCCCCAATGTTGATGCTGTGCTCGAATCCTCTCACCTGACCACTGTTAGGAACAATATTCCAATATTGGGTTGGATACCTTTGCTCTCGGCAAGGCCTAAAGTTTTGGTGACTTGGACTCAACAAGATGCTTGAAACGTGCCTTAGAGACCCCTGGTCCGTGTTGACAGGATTGCATCCCGTAATTGCTGCTGATTTGTCAGCCGCACTTTCATGCTGCAATTCTCCCACTCCGCCACATCCCAGAGGTACTCCATCAAATTCATATCTGATGACGGGGGAGACCTTCGAAGTACTTGAATTCATTGTCACGTTCATGGGACCAGTTTGAGGTGATTTGTGTTTTTTGTTATGCACATTATCCCACTGGAAGTGGGCATTAAAACCTGGGTAAATTGTGGCCATACAGGGATGCACACGGTCAGCAACATTACTCAGATAGGCGGCAGCGTTTAAGTGACGCCCGATAGGGTGCCCAGCGTGTGCCAAGAAAACATTCCTTACTTCATTAAACCGCCACTGCCAGTCTGAACTGTTGACATAAGTCAGGTTGGGTCCATGGATTCATGTAGTGTACAGCAAGCGTTGACCCTTCCATTTGCTTACTGCAGCAGAAATCAAGATTCATCACAGCAGGCCAACATTTTTCCAGTATTCGACGGTTCAGTTTCGGTGAGTCTGTCCACACTGTACCTAGTGTTTAGCTGACAGGAGTGGGACTTGATTCGCTTCTCTTTCCATCCACCTCGAGGTTTGAATGTTCTCTGTTCCATTTCTTCTTCTTCGCCTTTCTTCTCTCCGCTGTTGTTATTAGACTTCCTGTCAGCTCAAACCAACCAATGTGGCTCCTCTCCTCCGATCTCTCTCATCACTCCTCCGACCTCTCTCATCTTTCCTCCGACCTCTCTCATCTCTCCTCCGACCTCTCTCATCTCTCCTCCGAACCTCTCTCATCTCTCCTCCGACCTCTCTCATCTCTCCTCCGACCTCTCTCATCTCTCCTCCGAACCTCTCTCATCTCTCCTCCGAACCTCTCTCATCTCTCCTCCGAACCTCTCTCATCTCTCCTCCGACCTCTCTCATCTCTCCTCCGATCTCTCTCATCTCTGCTCCGACCTCTCTCATCTCTGCTCCGAACCTCTCTCATCTCTCCTCCGACCTCTCTCATCTCTCCTCCGACCTCTCTCATCTCTCCTCCGACCTCTCT
>JAABNY020000119.1:28451800-28472913 GCA_015164015.2 Brevimyrus niger
CGGTAGCCCCCCCCCCCCCCCCCCCCCCCCCCCCCCCCCCCCCCCCCCCCCCCCCCCCCCCCCCCCCCCCGGCGAACCCCCCCACCGGGCGCGCCCCCCCCCCCCGCGGGCGCGCCCCCCCCCCCCCCCCCCCCCCAGGCCAGGATCCAGGCCAACCCCCCACCCTGAATGAAGATTGAGTGGAAAAATGTTGGATCAGACTTATCACAACTCCAGTCAACACCATCCAAACCAGCACAGACAGCTTTGGCAACACTGGGGATGCATCTTCTATGTGGGGAAGGACGCTCCGTGGGACTGCTGGGAATATCACAGCCAAGCTTCAAAGACTTCGAATTTAGCCAGCTGAAGACATCACCCATGACATAAAAGTCCATTACAGCAGGACTATGATCCAAGGCAAATGGCCAGAGTAAATTATTAATAGTCACCAACCGTGAGACCCAGTCAAATTCCTGACATGAATTCTGCTGTGAATCTGAGGAAAGACTTTAATCTATTGTTCTTAAGAATACCCTGAGCAAGCTAAGTGTGTCACTCAGCGGGTCAGAACACTGTGCCTGTTGTCAGAAAGACGCCGGGTCAAACGTCAGGGTCCGTAGAGTGATGTCACCTTCCCTTATCCCCACCTGCCCCAGGAGTGCCGATCACTGGCCAACCCACCACTGTGAGCCACAGATCTCCCCTGTTTGTGTCTCATGGAGAGCATGATGGGTTGGGCGATAAGCAGAATGAATTAAGGTTCACTCTGTGTGCTGGATGAGTGCTAAGAACAGAGGGATCTGTCCAGCATGCCAGCTAGTCGGTTTAGCATACCTATTTCTTTATTCTTGTATATCACTTCATGAGAGACTAATCAGAGTGACAGTAAGCATCGTATTTCAGATGAACTACACTGCCCAGCCAAAAAATAGGTCGCCATTTGAATTTTTCATTGGACCACCTTTAGCTTTGATTATGGTGCCCATTTGTCATGCCATCGTTTTGACAGACTTACGCAACATCTCACCGTCTATTTTCATCCAGATTTGCATTCATTTCTCACCGAGAACCTCCATAAAGCCTCCTTCAGCACATCCCAAACACCTTCAATGAGGTTAAGGTCATCATTCCGAGGTGACCAAGTCATGCGTGAATCTGATTGCTCATGTTCCCTGAACCACAATTTGAACCCAGTGAATCTTGGCATTCTCGTCCTGGAACATGTCCATGAAAACAGGGAAGAGAAACATCCACCGATGATGGATGGAGGTGTAACCTGGTCATTCAGGAGATTCAGGCGCTCAGCTGACTTCACTTTAGTGTTGCATAACATTGCTGAGCTGTAATAATGATCCAGTCATTGACTCTTAAATATTTGCCGAAATAAATTCAATTGGTGACTTTTTTTGGCAGGGGAGTATATTAAGTAGTTTTTAGGAAATGTGATTTTATTTTGGACAGAATCGGTCACTGCAGGAAAGCCCAGTCAATACATTTTGTGTACAACAGTTTTATCGTATTTGCAATGGAAATTCGAAAAGAGTGAAATGTGTCTTTTGGGTTTTATGATTTGCAAAGCAGAGATCAATATTAAATGGACAATTCTACCATAGGAAAAATGGAAAAAAGAAGGTATCAAATTGTGACATTCCATATAGCGTTAATGTCATTATAAGAGTAAAATTCTGAGAACTGAAAATTCCTGTGTTTTATTTTGTATTACTTACAACAAAACTAGGTACTGCAAAACTTTACACAATATTTTCACATTCAAGAATGTTTTTTGAAAACAGTACTACACAGTTAAAATTATTAGCTGGTGTGCAACAATCCACCAAGTAACAGTGCAGCATTTTAACTGAAAAAAACTGCTGACTGAACATGTTTAGTATATAAGCACGATATTGTCAAATCTTTCTCACAGACAACTGCTTATCTTAATCTCCAGAAAAAAAACATAAACATGACCTACGGGATGCACAGAAAATGCACCAATGTAAGATTAAATGCTTTTGGTGTTTACAGTAAGAGACTTTCTGTAAAGTAATAAATACTGACAGTTCCTACTGCAGTCTTGAAAAACACTTCAACAGAAGTGTCAAGACACCTGCCCAAGGCTCGCATATGAAGTGCAACGGTGAGTTATCCATGCGAGACGGCTGTAATGGTCCCGGTGCGTGATCAGAACCACAGCAGAACAAGGAGTCGGTGGTCGCACAGAAGCCATGAAGCTGAAACTTCCTCTGTCTTATGAGTCTCCAGTCATTATGGAAATAAACTCCTCCTGGTTTACTGAAAGAAAGAAAAGAAGCAGTAATTAAGTCTAAATAAAATATTCAGCCAAAATTAAACAATACTCAAGTGGCAGAAGTTTGTAGTATGTCAACCCAAGTTTTTTTTCCCCTTTAGGTTTTAGCATACATAAGCAAGGAATACAAAAAAAGGTTAGAACCTACCACTTAAAACACTCCAAATGCCTAATTAAAATGAGACGATTCATGTCCTCTTAACTAAATTTATGTCGAATCCTAATCCCAGAATTCCTGAAATATTAATTCATTAGTGTGAAATGGAAAGTTTAAAATAATAATAATATCACGTCATCTTTCATCATTATTAAATTAACACCGAATTCGCGCGAGGAGGTTAAAGAAAAGGAAACTAAGCGCAGATCAGCAGGTTTGAATCCGCTGTGGATCCGCATTTGGGTCCCGATCCCGTTCCCGATCCGGTTGAGTGCCCGTACTCTCCCCGTCCCCGTCCGTGTCGAACTCGTCGATCATGGCTCGCAGCTCCTCGTCCGATATGTTCTCGCCCAGCTCCCTCGCTACCCGCCGCAGGTTTCGCAGGCTGATCTTGCCCGAGTCGTCGTCGTCAAACAGCTTGAAGGCCTTCAGGATCTCCTCCTGAGGATCCCGCTCCAGCATCTTCTCTGTGACTGACCATTATACACACAGCTTATTTTTTATGCCACTAACAGAACCAGGAATGACGGTTTCAAAACGAAGATGGTGGTAATGATTATTATTAATATTAGTAGTAGTAGTAGTAGTCGTCGTAGTAGTGGCAGCATCAGTAACAGCATAATGTTCGGTTTGTAATCCAAGCATAAAAGGACACATTTTAATGTAAAGACAACACTTACCAACTTCATTAAAATCATCAAATGTAATTTTTCCGCTTCCTTCCCGATCGTAGTCTTTTAGTATTTTCAGCACATCCGATTTCTTCACATCGAACCCCAAAGCCCTCATTGCGACCTTTAACGAGGGGGAAGGCAGGTCAGACCCCAGCACGTCCCCGACGCGGAAACGCGCCCGGCGATATGTGCACTAACCTTCAGTTCGTGGTAATCGATCTCCTTGTCCTTGTCAGTGTCAAACAGCTCAAAAGCCTCTTTTATCTCTTGCTTTTGTTCCTCGGTCAGCTCTCTCCTCTTTTTTCTTTTTGTCCTGTCGGCACCAAGCTCAGTCCTAAAAAAAAAAAAAAAAAAAAAAACATGCAACCCGTGTATGCATCTTCATGATGTTATCAGTTACGCATATGCTTCACCAGAAAGCGTCATTTATTTGCTCCGGGCGGTAGCGTTATAAGTAGGGATTTAACCAGAACTGCTTCTGTAATACATGCACGCGTGAATATAAAACATAAAACAGTCCAGATAGTGTAAAAACAACCAACTACTCCCAGCTAGCTAGACTATCTTCCCAATATGATTCTTCGTTAAAAAAAAAAACCCCACGAAACACACCAACACAAATCAGGAACAGATTAGTAAAACTAACATCAACGACCTTTATTTTCAATACTAGTTAAAACAATGGGTCGTTAAACTATCTAAACTGAATTTACCTGGCAATTCTTATGAATCTAGCCTATAATGATCCCATTCAGTGTCCACAAGATAAAAAGACCAGTTTAGGTTTGTTCGACATGCTTACCTCAATGGCAGGCTCATTGCTTTAACTTTATTTGTTATATACCGGCGAAATCAAGAGAACTGTTCCGGACGATGCAGAGAAAAAAACTAAGAATTAGTTTACAGTAAAAAAAAAAAAAAAAAAAGTACCCAAGACAACAAAAAAACCACAACAAATCCGTTTCCGTTTTGCTTGCGTTGCCGAGTTCGATTGGTTAGAGCGCTTCATCCCGATATAAGAGGCTGATGGTGATTGGAGAAAATTATTTCACTAAATGCTTTTCCCTGTTGCCATTGGTTGGTCCAGCCGTGACCCAATCCAAATAGTCACAGATGTCACAACGATTGACGGCATACTGCAAAAGTGTTGCAGAACAGGATGTGACGCATAACTGCACCCAAAAGAATGGTCTTCGTATTGTGAGGGCTGGAAGTTTATACATTTGCCCAGTTTCTTTGCCTACCTGGCATAAAGAGAAATTAATATGTGGAAGATTAACTTTGAATCCAGTCATTAAAACCTTATTCTTCACATTGACAATTAATCCACTTGCCAAAGTGCCACTCATAGTTTTGTAAGGGAAAAATCTTTAATCAAGTCATCATAAAATTCTGTGCTATCACCATGATTTGCCATATCTTAGTGACGATTGCATGACTACTATTTAAATTACCGGTAAAATATCGGTATAATTTGTCAGTACTTCTCAGGTACTACTAGTTTCAGGTAGGTACAGTACTCCTAATGTGTCAGACTATTTGCCAAAACATCTCTGGGTCTCATTGTGGCCTCTGAACTCCTCCCATGCAGGAACTTTCTGTTTTCTGACCACCTTCATTGTAACCCTTCTGATTCATCATCGCCATTCAGCTGTCGCTGGGAAACCCTGTGCGAGAATTGCTCTTAAGGCCTTCTTCTTCAAGCTTGACAGTTTCCCCGCTACTGGCATCATTCAGCGAAGCCCTTGGGTTACAACAGGAGCCAGTTGTCTTTTGCCCACAGCTGCTGTATAACCATGGCTGTGAACATGTCCCATTCCTATACGGCGTCCCCAACGTCACTTGGATAGTGGGAGCAGTTTTTTTTAGAGGCGTGAGGTGAATTCATCTTGCACAGAAGCTTCTAATAAACGTTCCCAGCAAATTCAGACCACTCACCTGGGTCTTCCCCATCCCATCTTCTGACCCCCCCCCAGTGCTGATCAGATGGAGCTCCATGACTCACCCAAACGTCCATGTTGGTCAAATTAGATTATACAACTACAAAGTCAACCACTGACATCTAACAGTACTCTATGAACATGGCTACTACACTAGGGACCTATTCTTTCTATACATGCCCCCCCCAGAAATCAGCACCGCTTCCCACTTGCGCACGGAAGTCTCCCAGTGGGATGACAAACTCTGTAGGACTTTGAAGAACATCACCCACTTTGCCTAAGGCTGGCTACTCCAAACTACTCATCAGTGCAGGAACATTCTCTGCACCTCAAGAGTCTATCTACCAGGAAAAGTCCAGCTGAAGCCCGGAACTTGTATCTCCATGCCTCCGGCCAGAGGTCTTTCAGTGTTTGGGAGTTCCAGAGTAAGACGGACAGCGTTATATGTGGAGGAAAGACCAATTGCATCCATGTCCAGTACCTTTTACTTCCTCACCAGAGAGATATCAATCAACCTCCCAAAACCAACGGCCATTGGTGTGGTCGAGATGGCTCCTTCCCTCTCATACTTCCAATTTGAATGGCACTGTACTTTTTACCTTGTGTAGGTGAAGGGAGGGGGGAGGGGGTAGAGTGCAGAAAATGATTCATATGTTTAAATTAGTCATCGTAAGAGGTAATTACGCAGCTTGAAAGCATGAATTAAGAAGTCTGTAAACCAACATATTGTCCAATAACAACTACTTTGGATAAAGCACGACAGCATTCATAATCGTTTACTGTGACACATTCATCTAGGTCACACCAAAACAACCACGTTCAAAAAGATGAAAAAGGCAAAAAAAAAAAATGCATCAGTTCTTAAAAAAGATCTTTTTGTTCTTAAAGGATTTGCTAAACAATGTGTAGAGCTAAAAGTGAAATCATGCAGTTTATTATAAATATATATCTATATATACCCTTTATTCCTTTCAAATCCAAACGAACTTGCTGTTGAAATCCACAAGGGAAAAGGCACATACTAAAATACAGAAGACATTTACAACCAGAAGCAATTGCTGTTTAAATTACAAAATGTAAATAAACTCATGAATAACAGAATTATCATCAGATTTCACATTTTACAACCATGCCCTTCAAAAGCACTGACCTTTAAAATATTGCTGTTAATTTTACCGAAAATTTACAAACCAAACGAAAATGTTTCATCGTCCAAAATATACTCCAGAGTACAGAGTCAAAAAACATCTATATTGACACTAAGTGCATATGGTAAAGGGTTTTCACATGAATAAATTATAGAATTAATATATTCCTGATATTAACCTACAGGCAGCAATGGGGGGGAGGGTGTGTGTGTGGCTGAACACATCTTTCATCCACCATAAAATGAAGGCAATTTAAGAAAGTAAGTGGAATGTCCAGATTTTCCACTCGTATTCCTGAACCTCCATTTTCTCGGAGAACTCACTAGTGTTTCCAAGTTTGATCGCAAGTGCGGGCAGTAAAAAGATTAAAGTTTCCGACTTAGATTGCACTGAAACGTTTTGGACTCCCTGCAGCAGGCTACGCGTCCTCTTCGCCGCGGCCATTGAAAGAGGTGGACCACAAGCAGCTCGCTCTTCAGTCAGAGGGCTCCTCTCCGTACCCCCCTTTGCCAGCGTCGCGAGCTTGATGTTCGGCTATGGCTGCTGGGCCTCTGTGCTGGCGTGATGGCTAACGTCGTCCTTCATCAACACCTCATAGTAGAGCAGATAGAAGACCGGCGTGACAATGCCAACCACCAACATTATGGCCACCGCCATCCACCACCTGAGCCCCCAGTCGGCCCCATAATAGGGGTCCTTCCTTGGGGCGGGTCGGCGCTCGGCCTCCCCCAGCAGGTGCTGCGAGCTCAGGGAAGAGACGACCTCATTCAGGCTCCCCCGGGCCGGGTCCGTGGACTTCACCAGCTGCTCTATGTCCTTGTCTTTCTCCTGCAGGAAGCTGCACACACTGTCCGTAGATGAGGTGGAGGATGATGATGAGCACCTAGAGGAAGGACAGTCGGCCCCGGCATCCAAATGAGGTTCCTCCTGGAGCTGGGAAGCCAGGCCATGGGTCTCAGTCAGGATGCTGAACCTCTTCACCGGAATCTTGATGGTACGCAGGGCGAAAAAATCCTGCTCCGTCAGAAGATTGTTGGCCCTTTTAATGTCTGCAACCTGCGAGATATTCAAGAGCAACATATCATTTAGTCAAATATGCATTCTGATGAATACACTCAGCACTTACACACGAAGCAACATTCTTGCTCTACAAGAAGTGCGCATTTGAACAGCAGGTGTACAGGGAGTAATTCCTTCCCATCTGATTTGCAACTCAAGTACAAGATAAACGATCTGCCACATTGTTTCCACAGGGGCTACGCTTGCCTATCCTTGACCTGTTTTCATCTCTGCAGTAGAAATATTGACAGTAACAACAAAAAAAAATTATATCAATATCAAATGTTAAATTAAAAACGTACGGCGATCAGTTCCTTTCATTCCAGAGCCCCATCAGCGACACTTCCTACATTGACGCCACTGTTATGACGTCTGTTGAGATCATTTACTTGATTTAATAGAACAACTCAAGTACTACATAAAAAAAACAGACATTGAATGATGGACAGAGTGTGAGCGACTGCATTACCGAGCAGAAATACTGTAGGGAAATGGCATTCAGAGTGTCGCCCTCCTTGATGTCACGAACCAGGTAAACGACATCATCCAGCCGGTCTCTCGACGTGCTCCGCTTCAGCCTCTCCTTTCCCCTGGGCCTGAGCTCGAAGGATTCCCCATCTTCTTCAGAAAACTCATTTTCTGAGACTAGACTGTTCCCAAAAGTGTACGTATGCCCTCCGTTGGAAGACTGCGCCATTGCGGCTGCATGGTAACCTGTATGTTGGCTTTTTGCTGTCATTTTCTGCCAATCTAAGGAGGGACAACACATTTTTATACACACACACACACACAATGTAAGGTATCATAACTATAAAAAAATGGAGTAAGTTTAGAGAAGTGTAAATCTCATTAGTAGAACTTTCACAACTCCAAGTTAAAAATCAGCAGATCCATAATGTGTTCTTGTCACGTGCACACCTGGTGTATCGCATTGTTAGATGCACCTGTTTTTCCAGTTTAAATGAAAATATGAACTTTAATAATCCCTGGGAGGAATTACAGCAGCAAGGTGCATGAAGTACAAACATGCAGAACAACAAAAAGACAGTTACAAGGACACATAGTGCAGAAGAATTTAAGACAACACGCAACACAAACAGAGCACTCTAAATTAAAGGAAATAAAGTATTAAAGGAATTGGTATAAAAAACAAAACAAAATGTATGCCATGGTGCATGAGTGTGTAATATGCACAACAAAGAACCAGGAAAAGTATCATGCTTGAGAAATATTTTTAAATGAACTTTCTCGTATGTTTTTGCGATACAAAGTATCACTTACCTGGCTATGGCAGCCGACGAGTGAAGAGGATATATAGCATTTAGAAACCTTTAAAAAAGCAATTAAAACCACGTTATTCGTTTTTTTAAAGGAGCTTCATGACAGATGATGGAGACGCCACAAAATACCAGACATCAGACGCAACACTACTCTACTTTTGAAGAAGAAAAAACACTTGGACTTGACCGTCCAAATACAATAGTTCAATACTGTGAAACAGCTAAAAATACACCATGGCGATCACCTGACGCCTGGTTTTAACCCATCGTCCTGTTCCACATCTTGCGATCCGGCGACACGTCGCAGGGTGACCCAACTGATCCAGTTACCGGTTTCTGTCACCGGTACTCGGGTGTGCTACACATATGTCTCTGTCACAAATCTATTAGCATTTCTCCGAATTTTCAAACAACTTGGAAACACCGGAGTTGCGTCACACGAAACTCTACTCAAGCGTTTTGGACAGGAACGGTAACCTGACAACAGACACAAAAGTCCTGAAACAGATTTTCCCTCAGAGGACCCTTACGACCTTTCTACTCCCAGCACAGAAACAAGAAACATCTACAATCGAGTCAGACACTAACTCGTCAACCGAAACTATTTACCCGAAGCACACAAAAACGTCGGCTGCTCCTCGTACCAGACCCGGGTATGTTTGTTTAGCTACGCCACGTCGGCACTCTGCTGGCGTCATGACGTCACTTCCCGTAGTGCCGCGGTCGCTTCGGCAGCGTTGTTCTTTTTAAAGGGTAATTTCGCGCCATTTGTTCTCTATTTCCCCGACCGTCAGACCCACGGAACTGTGACAACCGATAGGCGTTCACTACAGCCGTCAGGGGGCGCCATTGCACAATTTATATGTTCAAAGGCACCGAGTGTTTCTTTTTAGCTCTTGAAAAGGCTTTACAAATTTTGTGTATACGATGAAAATTTACAAGAAACTATTAGGGCATTTATGTGGAATTATAAAATACACTAAAACACGTTATTAAATAGTAATACAATATGGTAGTTTACGATATACCGACAGTTATTTTCAGTGTGAAAACACTGGAACTTCTTGATTAAAGAAGCTATAGGCCTATATGAGTGTATACACTATGTACAAGTAATCGAAAGCATGCAAGCTATTTTTGTCTCTGGGTTTGGTCCAAGATCTTGTGCCTTGGCAGCAGTTGATAGTATTTGCCCTTTCAATGGCCACATTAATCGAACAAAAGATTTGCAGCGTGCTGAGTGTGTAGATGGGTCCCCAGAGATGGCTGAAAGGTACGGACAGGCCATAAAGGCTGCAACCGAGGCAGTTTTGGAGAGGAAAGAAGTAGAAGTTTGGAGAGGCCATGAAGAGAGGCTACTGGGCGGCCCCAATGCTGTTTTAGCAAGCCATTCAGGGTCTCAGAAGAGGGAGCCAGGACCTTACTCAGCCAGGGTGTGGAAGTGTAACCCAAATCTGAAGATATGGTCTAACAACAGGAGGAACTTCTTAGTTATTACATGTGTTCAGAAGAACACAAAGAAATTTTTATGCCTCAGTTACGGAGAAGCGGTAAGCGGGCTGGAGGCAACATAGCTTTGGATCAAGACAAGCCAGCAGAGGTGAATCCGGCATTTCACCGGGTCAGCTGTTCTGTAGACCTCGTCGTGAGCGGAGAATCTCATGCCGCAGACTTGGAGGGTCTCCCAGCTAGGGTTAGGAATGTGTGGCCTCAGACTGGGAGGTCTGGTCTGACCTATTTGGTGCACAGTAACCACAACCCTCACCAGGGAAGTGAAGGGTGTGGAGAAGATGAAGAGGAAAATTGGATAGATTGATGATGGTGCTAACAGTTTTCCTCAGCAACAGGCAAAGTGTTTTTTCCTCCGATCCTCTTAAATGGGAGTTCTGTCCAAACTGCACAAGCGCTGCTTTAATCAACGGCGATGTGATTCACTGGCTTCTGTAGGTCTGAAAAGTCTGGGTCTGCTCCTCTGTCTTCCAAAAATGGCATCCGATTTATTTATGACACTTATTTTCACAGCTGTTAACTGTTAATTATGTGGGATAAGAACGGCATACTTAATGCAGCTGACCAGTGGCGGGACGAACACATTTGTCTTTCTGTATTCTTTGCTTATAACGCAAGCAAGAGGTTAAGCTGATTATGACGAATACATAGTAGCGACCTAGAGAAACTTTGGATTGTTAGATGATACTCGTTAGATGATTAGTTGTTAGAATCAGCTGCAGCTCAACATCTGCAAGACAAAGGAAATGGTGATGGACCTGAGGAGATCACAGCCTCCGGTCTCTTCTCTGTCCATCAGGGGAGAAGATGTGGAGATTGTTCAGGAATATCTAGGTCTTCACATAGACAGTAAACTGGACTGGCCTAAGCACTCACTGGCCACCCACAGGAAGAGTCAAAGTAGGACGCGTTTCCTACAGAGACTACGATCCTTTAGAGTCTGTAACACCATGTTACGGAAGTTCTACGAGTCTGTGGTCCCTGGTGAAAGTGGTTGATGCTTAAAGACTGAACAAGCTGATCAGGAAGGCAGACTCTGTGGTGGGTGGGGGACTCGATTCTTTAGAGACTGTAACCGAAAGTAACCAAACTTTGTCCAGACTTCGGGCCATCATGGAGAATGCCGACCACCCACTGCACAGCGTGGAGACTCAGCTGAAGAGCACCTTCAGTCTCAGGCTCACCAGCGTTGAGTGCTCCACCGAACACCACGGAAGACCCTTCCTCCCCACCGCGACCAGACTCTACAACGCCGCCCTCCGTCACTCGTCCTTGCAATAATGCGCCTAATAACTTACGGCTGCGACATTACAAAACAGTCCAATAACCAAGGTGCAATGCCTTATCTGATGACAATTTACAGATTCAACATAACTACCTATGATACAGTGCAATATATGTTAATCTTATTTTATATAAACGTCAGCCTCTACCCACATGTGCAATAGAATGATGATTATACAGTGCAATATGCTTATATGTCACGTACTGCTCATTCTACTGAACCATTAAAATGTGCAATAGAATCATTCACCACAATGTGCAATATAGTCAAGTTACAATTATAACTCTTTTACAGGGTCACTTATGTACGAGGTAACATAGCAATTTATCCTACTCTATTTATAGAATTTTTATTAGAGTGCCTAATTTAATTTAGCTACACCAATCTCTGTACTTCATTGTATTGTTCTGTGTGTTGTGCAGTCGTAATGTGAGCAATTTCCTTCGGGATTAATAAAGTTTTCTGATTCTGATTCTTATTGTCATCATACAGGTAGCAGGTTAAACGAGTACAGTTTGCATTGCGTTGCAAGTACAATTTGCATATTCTATTTTCCTTTCCCATAAAAGACGCATACTGCACACCTATCCAGGTGAGAGCAGAAGTTGGGGTCACGGTCCATGGGCCCCTTTTGGAGTTTAGGGCCTCGCTCAAGGGTGAGATTTTTGGTTGCTGCTGGATTCGTTATGGCCAGGGTCATAGGACCAGAGGCAGGGCCGGGGAGACATTTACTCCCCAATATTTAATTTGGCTTAATTTGCTCCCCTATGAATAGACCTTAGCCTTTAAATCATTCCTGTCTCCCAGGCAAGGACTGACTATCAGGTAGATCCAAAATGTTCTTCCCCAACCCATGGGGTTACAAAGCCCATATGCTGGGGCACTCATTCCATTGGATTGTTCTCGGGTGAATCCAGATGATAAATCGTTGGCCCCTGGTTCACAACCACCCCAACAGAACCCCCCGTCCCCGGTCAGCGGCAGACTCCTGAGCTGCTATTTGTTGCCAGTCCACCCCTACGCCACTGGATATGGCCACGTCCTGGACGCAGCCATGGTCCCCTAGCACTGGCCCGGGTGGGTGGTTAAAAGAAGCATATGTTTACGGGCTCATATCCTTTCAAAGTTAGCTGCTGTTACATAAATAAAGCATGGAACGTGATTAGATTCAGTAAACACCTAAGAATAAGACGTGCCCTAAAACGGGCCAGAGTGCAGAAAGGTCCAAAGGTGTAAAGCAATGCAAACAAGAAAATTAGAAAATGTCAAAACCTGTTGGATAAGGAGAGCAATGCTAGGGATTGTTTTTCTGTCCTATTTGGTCACCCTGGGTTAGACAGCTGCTCTGTCAGAGGGAGTAAAAAGGGACATAGGGTGCAGTGTTATCCATACCTGACCTGGGATTTTGATTACAAAATAACAGCCAGAATCCCCCCTCTGTCTCCTGCTGAGATTTATGGCAAACCCTGTTCTTCCAGCATTGAGCAATATCCAGTGAAAGGTAAACACGGTAAAATGCACACTGTTAAAATGACTTTCGATTTCACAACCTGTGGAATCACCGGTGAAAATGACATCCCGTCCCACAATAGAGCTGTTTATTTCACTTTCTTCGGTATTTGACTTTGTGACATCATAACGCCTCGCCAACTTTAAGCGAAACCCTCTGTCGTTTGTAGCACCTTGGGCTGTGTCCTGGTATCACACCCCCGGGGGGGGTGGGGGGGGGGTTGATATGTAAAAAGAACTTATGATGAATTTTTAACCCAGCGAGTGAGGAAGCTGGCTGGGATGAGGTCATTATGAATCAACAATCATCTAGGTTTTACCTTTGTTATTACAAATGCCAAGTAAGGGAAATATTGTGTTCTGAACAGTTTGTCTGCCATCCAGTTTGCAGGCCTTGCATCTCAGTTCAAGGAGTGAAGCACCTCTTTTTATTTTCAGCATAATTACATTTTTAAAGGTCCCCTAACAGCCAGACCCTTTTTGTAGTTAAGAACAGTGGGTTTCCGTTTAAAGTTCCTGCAGCTCAATAAGCAATGTTTCTTTATGCTGAAAATACAAAGGTTGTGGGTTTAAATCCCTGTAAACATGTATAAATAGCAACCTTTCCCTCTAGCATAAGTTGAATTGCATAAAAGCATCAGAGAAAATGATTAATTGTGAAGATGTTATTGATTTAATTGATGTTCATCGAATCCAGCATAAATAGGAATGTTACACATTTATCTGTAATTGTTAGGCTACCAGTTCAGGTCAACGTTTAGCTTAAACAGTTTCAAGAAAAAGTGTTTAACTGGTTATGGGTAATATTTGTATATTTCTTCAGATAAAGGCATGATAGATAACTCAGTGTAAGCCACAAATATAGACAGGGATTTCCTCTGATGATTTAGCACTTTAAAACCTGAATCTTGAAACTGATGATGTACTTGGCTTTGTGTGACAATATGCACTTGTTGGGCTCTGCTGTCTAAATGTTCTTGCTGGACTTTGTCACTGGGGCACATTTGAATCGTTCCTTACTTTACTAACGTGGATTTATAATAATGAGTCTTCAAACCCATGCGGTGAGTTAAAGTACAAACAGGCAGGATGTACTATCGTCTCATATTGAGCATATCCAGGGACCAGCAGCTGAATCCGTCTAGAAGCTCTGTTGTTCCCAGATTCCATGTCAAAAACCGCCACGCTAACCCACTGCCCTAGCGACACATGGCAACCCACGCCTTCCCTTAGGCCTCAGGTGCCTCGGAGCGGTTAGAGAGCGCCAAAGTAAACAGCGCCTGGCAGGGCAAGTCATCCTTGCACGAACCTATTGTGAAATCTAAAAATATCGCATGCTGGGAAAGGTCAGCCTCGTCGCCAGCGCCCTCAGTGGGTCCCGCCGGCTTTCTCGGAGGAGACTAATTTGGCGCGTGAATCAGACGTCCCCCGCACGACAGGAACGTGCAGCGCCGCGAGCCGAGCGCGGCCCGCAGGTGCCAGAGTGGACGCCGAACGCCACGACAGCTCGCTCAGGTGATCTATTGTGCAATTATGAAAGCGAAAATATTTGGCAGTTATTTTTAGCCTTATTATGGGAAATGTTTTGTTTTTTCTTTTTTAGTTTAATGACTTGCTTAGCTCAGATGAATAGAGCTGTTTCGCCTGTAGGCTATGTTGAGTGCTGCTTTTGTGCCGCGCAGTATCTGTGAGCGTGTTCGAACGAACACACGTGCGCACGCTTCACATACATGGAGGGGGTTCATACGTAGGGGGGCCCGGAAGGAGCTGCTGAGGCGCACTGCTGCCTGCGGGTCTGCCTTCCCTGCAGTGACTCACAGAGTCCACATTCACTCCAGCCAGACTCGTTTGCTATGGCAAAGTACATCATTAGTCATTAAACTGTCGTGCTTACCAGCAGTCAACACGTATAACACGTAAGCGTCAGATGTTTCAACTTTTAATAATTTATTACTTGGAAGTCCTTAAATTGTAAGACGAATTTTAACGTGAAATCTTGTGAAATCTTTATGCAGAGTCAATAACGGAAATTGACAGTAGGGGGCAGTGTATTCCAGCTGTACAGTATTTTGGCGTCACACAGAATCCAGTGTCTCCTGTTTTCCCCGAAGTCTCCCGTCCGCCCCGTAACAATAATGAGGTAATCTATCGCTCACCCTCCCCCCTTCCCTCCTCAGTCCAAACTGCCCCCCCCCAGCAGTCACTGGAACTCAGCAAAATGATGCAGTTGTTTATGACATTTAACGCCCCGTAACAGGCAGTGTATTCCTGTCAATGACATTGTATTTTTAGACCGATCTTTAAATTTACTGTAAATTTCCCAATGATCCCTTAAATGGTCCCAACGACATGAGTTCTAAAGATGGATGTACAGTAACATGTAAATGTGTCATAATAGTTTGCGCAAGCATTAAGATTTGCAAGCACGCATTACAAGTGATTGCATACTTCCTCTGAAAAGGAGCCAGGCTGTTTGCGGATAAACTCGGGAAAAGCAGGGGAAAACCTTGTCTGGAAATGTATCAGTTTACGGCGATTATCGTGTGCTGGCCACAATCACAAACAGCAGATTTCCCAGATTTCGGCTGTTTCCAGTTATTGTTTGTGATGAACTTGCTACAGTGCCGGATTGTGTTTGGTCAACTGTGGTTCGGTATTTTTTCAAGTTTACTCAATAAGTTGAAATACAGTTTTAAAATACTGGTTTTGTTTTATTTTTTTTAACTTTTGTATTTTATTTTGAGAAAGCGACGGAATTTCATTAATAAATATTAATTTAGAGTCTAGCCTGGAGGCTTCCAATCAGACAGTTTCAAAGAAACCTGAAAAAAGTGACACATCGCACAAGACGCACATTTCAAGGAAAGAAACGAGACAGTTATCAATTCGCATTGGTCGTTTTATAAAGGATTAGTAAAGTAATACTTTGTTTACTAACACAGGTGATATTGTCAACCTGACTAGTGTTTTTTAGGCAAACAAAGAAGACTAAGTTAGAAAAAGATGGTGTAGAGGGAAGGGTCACTGAACCACTAAAAACGGCAAAAATGGAGAACATAAAAAATGTTGGGGGAAAAAACACAGCGAAGCTAAAGTAATAGCGCTGGCCCCCGGCCCCCGGCTCGCACTGGCGCCCCTGCATTGGGGGGGGGTCCTGGTAATGGCTACAGACACATTCGGGAAACTCAGCAGAGATGTACTGTTTCTTCGTACCTCTTCTCAAAGACAAAACCTATGCATTTTATTATAATTGCTAAATTCTTCAAAATATATAACCCTTTTCTCACTATGAAGTGATCTAATCATTTCAATGAGTCACTATATTGTCACTAAACAATGCTTTTATTAGTAGGAATATAGGCTTGCTCTACATTCAGAGTAGCTACTACTCTGAAGAAGCGGAAGTTCTTTGCCTTTCCCTAATCTGTTTAGCTTTTGAGTGGCTGTGATATGGGGCTCCAGGTGAGGGAACATAGACAGCAAAGCTTGCCAGTGTGTAGGGTGAGGTGCAGTAACGTTTTAATGAAACTATTTAATTAAAAACCGTACAGCATTTTTTCATAAATATGAAGAGATACACAAATATTCTTATTAAAAAATTGTAATATATATGCATCCTGAACAATTAGTTTACTAAATAATTGTCTAATTTCATCTGTTATATTTATTTATATTTATAAGCATGTATATTAATATGAACACATGATTTGCATACAAAAGCCTAAACAAGCTTTACATACAGAGCTGTTTTTTTTTTCCTGTTGGATGGATCCTTAGCTGCAGGTTGCTGCTTCATCTGTTTATTTGCTGATGAGGTTCAGGGAGTTAAACTGTTTTTCAAGAAGAACCATCTGGGCAGCAGCTTGATGCTGACATGGTGGAGATAACCCAACCATATGGCTGAAACCTCAAGATCAGTGGTCCCCACGCCCGTGCCGTTCTTCCTGAACGCTCTTTGATAACAATAACAGCAATAATGCATTTTTATCAATGAGGCGAGAATAGCTTTGTGTGCGGAGCAAGATCCACGCATGGAAACAACTGCTTCTGTGCTTCTACTTTTTATTGTAAAAGGATCTTTAAACACGGTGCAATGGAAAAAAAAAAATCATTCAACGACCTACAGATATGGATGATTCCCAGGCTCCAGCCTGACAACAAAATAATCCTTTCTCATAAAATGCAAAGTGTGTGTGTGTGTGGGGGGGGGGGTGTCAGATTTGTGACTTTTAAGCTGGAGAAGGAGAAATGCAGCCTCTCTGCGACGGAGCGCTCATGCGGCGAGAAGAGCCCGGCCCCTGACAGGCCCGCTCCTTGTGCTGGGGATTTTCCATCGGCGTCGGCGTTGATCGTGGAGTAGAAGCAAGAAAGGCAAACAGGGGCTTCGGCCGGCCGGGCGAAGGCCAGGGGAACCCGGCTGTCTCAACATCCCTCTGTGTTCGTTGAGGGAAAAGTAAAGCCTGCGACTGAATGAACGATGGACTTTGCTTTTGGAACGTTCTCGGTGCCTGAGACCTTTCGAGCCTTGATTCCCTTTGGTTCCATCAGGAGGTCTGTCCACGTTCATCTTAAACGTTCCTCATAAAGGTATCTTTGTAAAATAAGCTGCATGAAAGTGCATAGCTGTAGGTATTAAAAGTCAGTCGAAGGGAATTATGCCTGAAATCAGCACATATATGACCTCAGCTAATGTCAGTACTTATTACAATTAACACTTGCTGCAAATACCACAAAGTCCAAAGCAGGGCTTTTAATAGATCAAAGGTCACACTGCCAGTCATGTGATAATCTGCTAGAAATGGTGAAGTTACAAAAACTACAAAAAAACTAGTTCCAATGAGAATCAAGCCCTGGAAATACAATAAATAGTCCTTCCTCTCTTCTTCGCCGTTTAAGTGTCTTGCCAATATCAGGAGCGGCGATCTCCTTATTTGGGTCTGGAGGTCTGTTATTGTTCATTTCTGTTGTTAACTCAGATGACTTTCTTGCTCCTTATTGTACACTTTCCTTTGAATAGATTACTTCTTGTCTTGGTGTAAGCATGCATGTAAGGACTTAAAACACAAACCCAGTTTAGGATAAAGCGATGGGAATTCCTGTCAGTCCGATTTATAATGGGAAAAACTTATGGTCTGTCCTCATACGGACCTCAGTGTACTCTCTGCTTAGCTCTTTAGGGTTTACCAGAATAGGATTGAGACTTATTGGTTTCTGTATATATATTTTTTGATTACTTCATGCATCCCTCTTGCATCTTGTATAAGCGTTTACCCATTACAGTGATCATCAGGGACAGGTGAAAATCCGGGATATAGAAAGACCATATAAATAAACGTTTTAAAATGGTCTTAGCCTTAAAATTTCCCTCCCACATGCTTTAAACGCATGTAAAGTTATTAAAACACACTTTGTAAGCACATATGATATATGAGTAACATAATAATAATTATATGTAACGTATGTATATACATGCACACACCACTGAGAACCTTTCCATTGCAGGATGCACACTCACACATTAAAGGAACACCAATTTACACATAATCAGCTATTATGGGCTGTGAAAGGAAACTGGAGTAGCTAAAGGAAATCTCTTTACACATGGGAAGAACACACTTCCCGACACACAGAGCCAGCAGCAAGATCTGAATCACAAATCTTGGCAGTATGAAGAAAAAATGCTACTCGATTTAGCCATTTGGCTGCTCGCTGGAGACACAACCTGTATGCAGTGATATCAGTGTTCTGAATATTCACCAATCTTACTACAGTGTTACAATGTAGATACCCTGGTAAGAAATGTAGATATTTTTTCAGACTTTGTTAACAATCTATTCAGCTGATGGGTTAACCAGAAAATTCACGATACATTAAACTGAAATGTGTTCAGGGTTATTCGTCTGGAACTTCCCGTAGTGCAGGAAACAGAGGTTGTTGTATTTTTTTTAATTTATGTTCTCTTGTCCCCCAGTAAAATTCGGTATGTTTCAACCCTTTGAGTGTTATTTCAAACCTAATGTAGATAAATTGATGGCACATTTTCTCCGAGAAGATATCCCAAAATCCATCCATGCATGCACACATTTTATCCTGCATTGCAAGCATAATGCAAGCTTGTGCAGTGTACTGGAATCACGGAAGGCACGTGCTTCAGTAATGTCTGCGAGCCAAAACGTAATCGTTTATCCGAAGGATATGAAGAAGACTATAGACACTGTACATGCAATTCCCATTTTTCTGGGGAGCAGCTCCTCAGGTTTTTGCAGATGCTGGTCTAAGAATACTTTCGACTTAGAGGGAATTACATGTCGGATAAAATATGGAGGTTAAAACAATACGCTAGAATAAATGGAAATAAACTCCGTGGTGCCGGTAACCTCGGTTCCTTCGATTGACGGGACTTTGCGTTCTGTGGGCTGCTTGAATGTGGGAATGGAGGGTCTCCGAGCGAGATGGCTAAAGATCGCGTACAATGGAAATTTCCTCTGCCCTCCACCTTAGGGCTGCGCGTGTCAGATACATTTAATGTTCGTCATACAGATGGCAATAAAGCAGGTTTACCCAGTGCAATCAGACAGTGCTGGCTGTAAAAGATTTTAAAAAGTTTACACTTTGGCAGCATAGCGAAAATGCGAGGTGAATTTAACCTTGCGTCTCTGAGTGGATGGCGCTGCAGAGACGGGGCTGTTTTACGGAGAAACGTTTTACCTAGAACTCAAAAGGCTTAGCTAATTCAGTTAAATAGAACAGCATATTTTAAGCATTTGTAATTATATTTCACTCATGATTCCAAAAAGTCCTACCTGTTGAGGCGCCTGTGCGTGTTTGTTCATGTGAACGTTGTGGTGCTGATTCTAAACAAACATCACAGTATCCTAATTGGAAAGTCTTGTGTGTACAATGGATTTGTTTTGTCTTGGACACTGAGCTTTTCTGGTAATAAAGGCGTTCAAAGACTTCCAAGAAATTACTTTTATTTTTTTTTTCTTTTAAATCCCCAGTGATGGAAGAATGATCCAAATTCACTCATGTTTACGGTAAAGAATATGCATATGTTTTCCAAATTAACAACACAGCTTTGATGCATATCGTGGCCCCATGCAATAGACTTTGCGTGAGTCTTTTCCAAGTACTGGAGTTAAACTTTAGTTGTAGAGGATGATGTGTTATATAACCTTCCCTTTATTGTGTAGGGTTTTACCACGTTTAATTGACCATTGTAAGACTGAGAAATTGCTGTCGTATAGCATCTGCGGCTTATCTGCAGTGCATCTGCAGTTAAAAGTTACTGCACATTCCATCCCTTTCATACATCAGTCCCCTGTATTTATTTATTTTCGGACTTCTTATCTTGATGATAACAAACTGAAGAGTCTTAAAACGCAAGGGACAGTATGATCGCTCTTCCCTTATAGTCGTTTTTGTCCTGTTTTGTTTGCTCAAACGAATTAGCCGTCTACTGTAGATAGAGTATGGCATACGAACACATTTTGGGACATGATGTTCAATTGGACAGCGCTGGCGACAGTGAAAATCGTATCTGTGCGTTGAATTTCTATGTTTATGACTCTGTACTAGATAAGAGATGGGCTGATGGATGGATGTATTTATTTATCGTGGAACACTAGGCTACTCTGAAAGGGGGGTGGTCTAGATTTACACGTGCTAGGTAATATGCAACTCAGTGTTTAATGCTGAAGTTCAATTTCTGCGCCGCCGCAATCCGTGACCCACTCAAGGCTTATGTTTCATTGTAAACGTGTAATACGGATAAGGAGGCCATATAAGATGGGGCGATTTGAAGTAAGGGACAAACAGTTATGCCTGTCAAGAGCGGCCGGTGTTCCTCCGGAGTCTGCCGCACCGGGAGTCCCGGGGTCACGGCGGGCATCATGGAACCCATTCCGAGGCGGAAAGCGATGATCTGGGAGAAGAAGAAAGATGGAAAAATGAGTCAGGGATGAATAGAGCTGGTGAAAAGGACGAGAGAACCTGCAGAAAACACTGCAGCTCTTCACAGAAACCGTCACTTTTCTTATTTACATTGGCGGCCAGTTTCATGTCTTGGTTAAAGTAATCCATGAATCCATCCATCTTCCGAAAGCTTATCCGGTACAGGGACATGGTGAAGGCCTGGAGCCAGCCCCAGGAACCATAGGGCACGGGGGGGGGGGGGGGGGGGACCCCCGGGACAGGGTCCTATTCCCCTCCCATTCTTCTTTTTTTTTTTGTGTAAAAAATTTTTCCCGTTCTCAAACTGGC
>JAABNY020000119.1:28554731-28568429 GCA_015164015.2 Brevimyrus niger
TAACCACTGCAGTCATAGGGGCTCGGTGATCCACTGCAGTCATAGGGGCTCGGTGAACCACTGCAGTCATAGGGGCTCGGTGATCCACTGCAGTCATACGGTCTCGGTGATCCACTGCAGTCATAGGGTCTCGGTTAACCACTGCAGTCATAGGGGCTCGGTGAACCACTGCAGTCATAGGGGCTCGGTGATCCACTGCAGTCATAGGGGCTCGGTGAACCACTGCAGTCAAATGGGCTCGGTGATCCACTGCAGTCATAGGGGCTTGGTGATCTTGCTACCAATAAGAATATAGTGTTTCTGCATCACTGAGCCACGCCTCCGTCAGTTAGCCGCTTTTCCGACACCACGTGCAGTACTTCATCTTAATATAACTGACACTGCGCTAATGATGCAGGCTTGGGCCCAAAGCTCAGGCTTCTCTGAAATTGTCTTGAGTAGAGTGACTGCTACATCTGTGATATGTTTATAATATCACACACACTATTATGTAGAAGTTTATCGTAGGAAATTTTATTAGTAAACCATTATGGCCCCTGGGTTCCCATTTTAATATTGGTGCACATCTCATGCATTTTAAGGCTTCCAGCGGCTGTCGCGGGCCGCGATCCCATGTCGACCGTTTCCATGGGGGTGCCATGTGGGGATTCCAAGCCGCCCTTCTGAGTGTGGTTCTTGGATGGCAGAAGCAACGGTATGTGAAGCAGACAAAAGAGGCATCATAAAAAGTAAGACTGATGCGACGCTGTGCCAAAGGCTAGCTAAGTAATAGCTCCCCCCCTCCCTTTATAATGACGGGAAGTGTCCTGTTTGCATATTTATTTAAATTTAGCTGCTTATTCACGTGTCGATCTGTCGGTGTGGTGGACCATTTCAGAAGGCACCTCCTTGAGTTACTAGAGAGATACGGGATTCTGCCTGCTAACGTTCTGACCAATCATCAAGTGGGAAAATACATTCCTGCGTGATTAAGGGGTCCCTTTTACGGACAAAAGAGGGTCATACCAATACGATCAATATAGGGGTTCTAAACTTAAATGTTAACTGAATTACTACAACAATATCTAAGAATTAAATATTCACCCTAAGTATATAAAAATAAAATAAATATCACATTTTTAATCATTGCATACAAATTATACATGAAATGCAATTACCAGCTTTGGCTCTAACAAGACGCATGAGATCATTGCTTCAGCATGTATTTAAAATGACCTGCAAATACGCATGGCTACAGAAAGGGGGCACTAACCGTCACAGCATCTGAACAAAGAGGTAAATGAATGAACAAGGCACCAGAAGCTGACTGTTCAGGTTATGACCTGTCCCTCTTTATCAAACAACAAAGAAACAAATTTATTTTTGTATAGCGCGTTATCACAACATCACATCGTCTCAAAGCGCTTTACAGCATCCCCACCCAAAGCCCCCAGTGAGTAAGCCATAGGCAACAGTGGCAAGGAAAAACTCCCTAGAAGGAAGAAACCTTGGGAGGGACCAGACTCAAAGGGGGGGGGGGCATCCTCCAGGGGCCGGCAGGGAGAGTCAAACAATACAGATGGCTAAGTGGTCTGTCATACCGTCCAAGTCGTAAAGTTTGAGACACAACCGGGGAACAGGGGGGAGGTGACAAGCCGAAGCTGACGCTCCCTCCAATCGACAGGTAACCAGACCTTATGCTATATTTCCATGTCAAGGAGTTTAACAGCTACATGTGAGCTGTAGATGATGCCCACATCCATGTTATGGTGATATCTGTAAAATGTTTAAATGCAAAAAGACTTCAAATTGTGTAAATGCCATCATCTACGGAACAGTTGGAAGTCTTTCTAGCTGAAATCTACTCCATCGTGTGAAGACATTATCATTTCCAGGACTGCTGGCTTCTTTGGATCACCAGGGACCCTCTTGCATGTAGTGTTGTAGTACTCGAGATCGGTGTCGCTCTTGAGATCGCTCTCGATACCGGTTTTTAAAGGTCTTGGTCTCGTCTCGGACTCTGCCGCATTTTTACTCGGTCTAGTTAGGGACTCAGACAAAGAGGACTCGGGATTTTATTTCGAGACCAGCCGAGACCCCGGATTGGGTAACTTCTTACTTCAAGTGCATCCAGTGATGTTAGTGCTGACAGCAGTTACCCGACCCGCCCCCTTCACACACGCACTAGCCAGGAATACAGATGAGGTCGTGGATGTCAGCGAGATGTCAGCAAAATCGTCTGTAATAAAATTTGGATACCAATCGCACAAAGAATTCACGTGTACATCAACGGGGAAAAGAAAATACACAGCAGTGTGTAAATTCTGCAATACAACGAGAACGGAGACGACTGGGACAACGTCAAACTTTTATTGTCACATAGAAAAGAAGCACAAAGAAAAGTAAGATTTAAGAGGTTTAAGTTGTGCTAGCAGGTGTTATTAGTCTTTCTTTGTGAAATCTCTTACAACATATCATATCGAAATATATATATATATATTTATATATATATATATGACTCCCTGTTTTGACGCTAGTTTCATTTGGGGTTGCCAGCTATTTCGCTAGCACCTAAATTAGGCACGCAAACTAGCTAAATTGGCTAATATGTAGTTTAGCTAATTCAGTGTTAATTTGCGATAGATTGAAGGTCATTAATCACCTTAAAATAAGTCAGTGATAACAGTATGTGGAAAACAATATCATAACATATCCATCATGTCTTTGTGTAATTATTTATAAAATATAATTTCATTTACGCCCTTGCTGTCGATCCACACATTTGTGTGAGAAAAAAATTATACAACATACCGTATTAATATATTTATGTTCCTAAGCCTAGAAAGCCAATTATTTGATTAGCTACATATATAGATTATAAAATGGAATGGAAACAAATCAGAATGTGGATAGAAAAATAGATCTGACATGTATTCCGCGTTAATTTTTAGTTAAGGACATCTATAATGTAATATGTCTTCGACTACCCCATCTATAGTGCACCGTACCCCATGCCCCCTCCTGCAGGTGGTGGGCCCATGAGAGGGTGGACCCAGCTGGGCCCCATGGGCTGAGGCCTGGCCCCAAGGATAAGGTTGTGGATAAGATTGGCCCTGATCTAAAGTGAAAGTGAAAGGTGACTCGGCTGGTCCAGTCTTCAGGCCGCAATGGCCGTAGTACATGTACAGGACGAAGTGCTCAGCGGAGTCGATGTAGGGCTGCGAGGATGATTCCGGGTCTTAGAGGAATGTCTTATGAGGAGAGGTTAGCTGAGCTCAATCCGTTCAGCCTCACGCAAAGGAGATTAAGGGGGGACATGATCCAGATTCTAAGGGGTCTCGATGCTGTTCAGCCAAACGGCGATTTCAATATTAGTTTAAATACTAGAACTCGTGGCCATTGGTGGAAATTAGCGGGAGAGCATTTTAAACTGAACTGGAGAAAACACTTTTTTATACAGCATGTAGTTAGAAGATGGAACTTTCCTGCTCGAGTAGTGCAGGCTGAAACCCTGGGTTCCTTCAAATTAGAGCTAGAATAGATTTTAGCAACTGAGCTGTTAGTTAAGTTCTCCCCAAACGAGCTCGATTGGCCAAATGGCCTCCTCTCGTCTGTAAATATCGTATGTTCTTATACCTACCCCTGCTCTAGATCGTCCAGTTTCCTCTCCAACGGTCCAAAGACATGCAGTTAGTCTATCGCTGTATCTAAACGGCCTGTGGTGCCTGACTCAGTGTCTGTGGTCTGTGAGAATGTACCCCAGCCCTGTGCCCCAGTTTGCCGTCCAGAATGTACCCCAGCCCTGTGCCCCAGTTTGCCGTCCAGAATGTACCCCAGCCCTGTGCCCCGGTTTGCCGTCCAGAATGTACCCCAGCCCTGTGCCCCGGTTTGCCATCCAGAATGTACCCCAGCCCTGTGCCCTGGTTTGCCATCCAGAATGTACCCCAGCCCTGTGCCCCCGGTTTGCTGTCCAGAATGTACCCCAGCCCTGTGCCCCGGTTTGCCTGGAGCTGGTTCCAACACCACCATGACCCTGACCAGGGTAAGCAAATAGGCGATGGATGTCCTTTTGTTTTCAACATTTTACAGAAAAAATATGGTGGAAAAACAACATGAAATATGTTTCCTGCAACAAACTTTTGACTGTTACTTTTTGTATATGTGCATGTGTTTGTATATATAATTAATATGGTTGATGAAAGACTCTTGTCCTCTGTCTGTTAGTGTATTTTATCATAAAGTTTTGCAGACATTATTACCTTGATCAATATTAATAGTTTCTTCTTTCAGCTCTGACCAAACATCCCATTAAATGGTTTTGCTGTGTTATTTGGGATTTACCGTTTTTTTCCCCCCTGTAAATTATATAATGAATCATGGACTTGGTGATGATGTATGATGTCACTGACATAATTAATGATATCATTTGTCAAACCAAATGAGCACTCATTGTTTCTTCACCTAAAATGCAGCTGATTCCCACGATCGGCTCCGCAGCTCACCTGGTGGAATTGGCAAGGCGTTGGGTTACTGTGTCATCCTGCCAGAGTTGGACCTTCTCAGTATCGTTTAGGATCAGTCTGTCGTATCTCACATTATCATGAGAAGCCCCCGGCAGGTGGTTGGGGGGATGGGGTGGGGGTTATACCTCTGACCTGATAAAAAGGGGGGAGGGACAGCCACCTGAAGGTAAAAATGTTGCCACAAAGTTGTTTAAAAGCAACTCATACTGTATATGCAATTCATCATTTTGACTCCTCCTTCTTTTCCAAGACGTACCAGATAAAATGCGGAGAAATCCTGGTTATTTTTTAATTAAAACGGAAGTATTTTGACCTTATTCTAAGATTTGGCTCCTCTGTAATTTTTTTTTTTATATGAAATTGGCTACTACTAGCTTAGCATAGTAGTAGAGGGACGTAACTGTAACCAGTAATACTTTCAAACTGTTTCCATTACGCATAAGCTATAGTTTTTTTGATAGCTTAGTTTGGAAAGCGTAAAAATGGAAGATACCCATTTCTATCTGCAGCTTTCGAATTAGCGTCACATCAGACCCAGGAAAGCATGGGGTATGAAAGCAGGTACAGGCCCAACGCCCGCAGCGTGTTAAAATCGGGCAGCTCAACCTAATCCGCACGACGGCGACTGCTGGAGAAAGAGAGACCATGCAGGGCAGATCCTTGCAGTGCGAGTGCACCGCCTGCACAGCGCCGGGGGACGGACTCGGGCTCGCAGGCCTGCCAGCGTGAGGCGCCGGTGCCACCTGCCGTGCCGTCACCTCACCCTCGCCTCTCACTCCAGAACCTGAGATGTTCACTCCGTCCTGTGCAGTGCACACCTGTGAACAGCAGGGGGCACTGTCGCTCCACGGAACGGGACCTTGCTTGCGGACCGTTGCTTAGTACCTTGTAAGCCAATGAATATAACCGTAGCGTGATATAGACGTGAACATGTTACTTCCAGTTGTTTTATTGTGTTAAATTTGTAAACACTTTTTCTTCTCTGTTGTGTCTGTATAATATTTTCTTCTGACTTTTACCCCTTTGTTTTCTTTCCCTGGCTGATTTTAATGAAATGAACGATCCAGTGACCTCAGTTACATCTCCACTTGAATGTTACAGTTCTTGCTTGCATGCAAAATCAAAAGCACCGCGTCCTTGTCCTTGTCTAGGCGTTTTGTTAAATGCGTCGCTGTAACATGCAGACGCAGGAAGCGCGTCGCGCCGCGTAAGCTAAACGCAGCCGTCTGCCGCATGCTCCGCGCGCTCGGGCCCGGCGTGTCTCTGCAGCTCTCCCCTGCATCTGAACGGGTTTCTCCAGATGCTCCAGTTTCTTCCCGGGGTACAAAAATATTCAGCTGGGTTGTTTTTTTTGTCTCTAACGTGCCCTGGGTGTGTGCCTCAGTGTGTGTATGTGGTCACATGCAATATATGTCCCCGCAATGTAATAAAAAAATGGTTTTTTGACCATTTTTTGGTCCCCACAAGGAGAAATTCAATATCATAAAAATCTGTGACTACAATAAAAAACTAATGTTAGAAGTGTGGCATTTTGCTCAGTTATTCATGGTTAAAGTTAGGGCTGGGTAAGGGTTAGGGTTGTCATGGTTAGCATTCTGTTGACATCTGGCTTTCTTTATTTCATTTCTTTGTCTTCTCTTGTCCTGTTTTTGCGTCGTTCTTCCTGAATGTTTCACAACACGCCCACATAAAGTACCTTGGGGTGAGTCTAATGTGAAAGGCGCTATATGAAAATAAATTGAATTGAATTAAAGTCGCCCATACAAATGAATGGAGAGCCCCCACAAGGATAACCAATGTGTGTGTGTGTGTGTGTGTGTGTCTCCTGACTTCCCAAGCAGAGTGGACCTTGCTTAGTGTTCTCCAGGCTCAGTGCCATTCTACACTAAAAGATGGATGGATGGATGGATGGATAAGTGAAACCCCATAACTTTTATACTATAAATAAATGAAAATACATGCCAATAATTTTTTTAAACTCAAAAAATATTTATGGTATTTTAAATAATGAAGATTGTATTACCCTATATAAATTATAATAATTTAAACTCTAGTGATACAAATGCTAATTAGAAATATTAATTACAAATGCTATTGCTACAACAACATCCATGCATCTTATTTAGTTTTTGCTCTGGTTGTTCTGGAATTGTTCTGACTGCATGATGGCGAGCACAGCCCCCCCCTTCGGACAAGGGGCTTCCCAAAAGCACGCCGGCACCTTCGCGGTGAGACTGCGCCAGGAGACAGCGGCCAGCCTCTGCCGACTCGCCGGCCTGTACACCCCGCCGGCCCCGCCGCGTCTCCGCCGCGTCTCCGCGCTTCGTTCTTTAGCGTCAGATCTGCGTCCCTCTATCACTCGCGCATTTTCCTTTTCGTCCGTGTTATTTTGTGAGACGAGTGGGAATAGAAAGAGCAAATGACATCAGAGCAGGAGATGCAGGAAGAAAAAAAAAAAAAACGGCGTTTACCACGGTAACAACGCCGGTCGGCACTGAACTTCAGGCGGCTGCTGGAGCGGCTTTTAAAAATGACCGTTTCACACAAATATGAAAACTAAACACGTCTCAAAATGCTTAAAAACTGGGGCTTGGCCACATGGTGATAGAAATTACATCCCTCGCTGACATTTTAAAAGTCAACATTTATGCCGTCCCTCCCGTTGGTTCGATCGCATCTCCCATGTTCACCTCACAAGGACAGTCCCCACACTGCCAGCTCACTTTACTCTTTATTTTTTTTTTTCCTTCCTCCGGGACATAAGAAGAAGTGGTAGTTTGGAAAAATGGGCCTCGAACAAGAATCCTCGAGACAACTTTATTCTGTGGGACAACATCCGATTGGATGTTGGATGGGAGTCCCCCCGATGTTCCGGGACACAGAAGTCTCGCCGTGGAGCGAAAAATCAAGACGTTCTCTGCGGCTTTTAGAGAATCTGCAGAATGTGATGGAAATGAGAGGGGCAGAGTTCACCTGCGCCGACAGCCGGATCGAGGTGGAGCCCCGCCACGACACTGTTTTTGCACATTATAGCGTTTCCCAACTTTCAGAAGAGAAGCGCGTCACGCAGCGAAGTTGCTGAGCGTGCAGCAGAAAATATTTATAGGCTGTTTGTTGTCCTCAACCTGAGGAACATGTTCGTTTTTAGGTATTTCTGGAAAAAGTGAAGCAAGACAATTTTTCTGCAGGATAAGTTTGTTCCTGGCCTCCTGTTGTACACGACGATGGAGCAACGTTTAGTTGTGAAGCCGGTCGCGTTACCGTGATTAATTGATCTGTTTCGTTTCTGTGTCCTTTTTCCCCAAGTTGGGGTCACCATAAGCTTCGGGATAAGCTGGGATGTGCGGGAGAATAAGGCAGGGTGATGGCCGGACAAGGCACGGGGGCAGGAAAACACACACAAAATTTACACACTAGGAGCAAGCTCGACCCTTCGACGCGCTTGCGTTGTTAAATATTTACCAGAGGAATTCTGGGTAATTATGTTATTCAAGGACACCATTGCAGCTGGGGATTGCCACAGGAAACCTTTTAGCGACATAACCGGCTTCTTAAACTCTGCACATCTTTTACCGTGAAACCCCCCCCATCTGACCTCCTCCCCGAGTCCCTGTGCCTGAAGGGTCCCTGATGGGTAGGTACCAGCACACCTGTGACTGACTGAGGTGATTGTTGGGTGTGAGCGGTCCGCAGCGTCGTCCTTGCGGCGCCCGGGCCCTTAGCAGCGTCGTCCTTGCGGCGCCCGGGCCCTTAGCAGCATGACCTTGGGCCGCCGGTGGCTGCCTCTTTGGTCTGCATTTCGGCAAGCTGTAAAAGTAGAAGCCTGCTGTAAATCTGAAGTAGGCCTATCACAGCACAGGCCATGGGGGGGGTGGGGGGGGATACGGCCCTTTAAGAGGGCCAGAGGGCTCTTCACTCATCTCAGATGAGTTCCCCTAAGCGCTGGCCCTCCAAGCGGAAATTGATTCCTCTCCACCATCATTGAAAGGTTTTGGCTCTGTGGTTTTAATGCGAGCGCTAAGGCAGCGGGTATTAAACGCACTTTTCAATTTACAGACACTTACGCGCTTTAGCCGAACATAAAAAAATTTACGGCTCTTTTTAGCCGTAAATTAGCTCAGACGAGCCACAACCTTAATTCGGATGATCTGTTGCGGCTTTGCGATTCCGGGCGTGATTTTGACCGCGCTCTTCGGTGAATAGTACAGAACAACCCAGGTTTACTTCTCAATCAATTTGGTTTGCTTTTCTCAGTGCGGCACTCGGCCTCAGACCTGCAGAGATGTGGGGGGTTGAATCCCACACCCCTCCCTGCGTGTATCTTTGCATGTTCACCCCTTGGTGGGGGGGGGGGGGGGTTTGCCCTGCCACATGCCCTGTGATTCCTGGAAGAAGATCCAGGTTCCCCACCATCCTGTACTGGATAAGCGATTATGAAAGAGGGGTGGATAGATTGATGGATGGATGTTTTAACTCTCTCCTAAGGAGCTCTGTCCACACTGGTGACTGATACACCAGTTCTTGCCTGGTTACTCAGCGATATTCCAGCAACTAGTTCACCGTAACCTTTGCAGACTGTGCACATTTCCTGTGACAGGTGCATAATTTGACAAGGGCTGTTGCTTATTATATACTGAACTAGGATATTTTCTGACACCCTTTTTTGACTCTGTGAATAACTGCCATTATTAGATGATTCTAATAAGATCCACTCCAATAAACAGACACAGATTTCTTCCTAATTATTTTATTTACCGGGAATATGATCACCCATCCATAACCACTTTTTAGCCATGATTGCTCTGGTATGTCGTGTGAGTTGTAGACACTGAAATTCACTGTAAATAGAAATTAACGGTCCATTTTAGTACATTATTTCCTTCATGAAATGACTTTGTCAAAAGGAACGCGCATAGTTTAAAGTTTCAATAGAGGAAAAATAAATACAAATAACAAACTTCGGGAAACTTCCTGGAAGAATTTGTGTCAAAAATAAATATAGTGTGGTTACTTAACCAGTAAATACCCAGGAGGATATGCTGTATGGGGAGAAAGCTAAAAAAATGGGAAATGATTTACAGCACTGTCCGTTTCAGAAGATTTTTTTCAATTGTAAACCTGAAGTGTCCCAAGGGAGATTGAATATGATCCAATCATCCATCCATCCATCCATCTGTCTGTCTGTCTGTCTGTCTGATTGTGCGTCCATCCTCCGTCATTTTCCTGGTATCTTTATTGCACCAGCACAGAATTTTAGGAGAGAATTATGCGACATTCCTTTTGTTATAGAAATGAATGCTACCATTTGTAGGTGTAATAATGTGTTCATTCATGATTTGACTTTGCCCTGAAAACCTGACTTTAAAGCTGCATATTTAGCATTACCCTGCCACATGTCACTGGCCCCATCCTGGGTGTCCCCTGCCTTGAGCCTTATGCTGCCTGGAATAAACTCCAGGCTCCCTCGCGATCCTATACTGGATCAGAAGCTATAAGACGCCTGGATGGCTGGATGGATGGGTACCTTGTAACATATTACAAACTCTTTCTTTAATACATAAGTAGCTTTATACATGATACCTTTAAAAAGCACATTTATAGTTATAGGGTAATGGTTCATTTGTCCCAAACGAAACACAAAGCGTTCACTGAACTGTTACAGTATCTAACTCCTGCTTCAAAATATCGAGGTGCCTGATCTCCACGCCTGGAACAGTGAACAGGCATCTTACTGGAGCATCTGAAGGCTCTTTAACTTGTTTTTTTTTTTTCCCCCCTCTCTCTCGTTTCTGCCGGCTTGACGTTCCTTCGCTTCCGGAAGAGGCAGAGAGGCTCCTGGGGGGGCCGCGCCTGGGGGGGCCGCGCCTGTGGGTTACCGCCGTTCGCCTCGATGGCTCTGGAGGTGTATCACGCCCCGGTTATTTACCGCCTGGGTTACTGTTCACTTTCACTGTTGCGCATCATCCCTCATGGAACCACGCCCCTGTTATGGTGCGACGCAGGAAGAAGCCAGGCTCACATTCACGGCTGCAATAATAGTAATAATGTTAATAATAATGTTACTACTATTACTACTACTACTACTAATAATACTATTACTACTACTACTACTATTACTACTACTACTACTATTACTAGTAATAATAATACTAATAATAATAAATACTGATCTCTGCTATCTGCTCACGATTACTGACATGGGCGTCTAGATTATACCTCTAAGAATGAGCCACAAGGCTTTAAGAACAAAGGGTGCTTCTGTTTGAAAGCCTCACTGGAGGCTGCAGAGCAGCAGGACTGAATGCGAACTCTGTAGTGAACAGTGTGGAAAATCGAAATTCAGGTTTTGAGTTTTTAATCGCCCGCACAGTGTCTCCTTCGTTCGTAGCTATGGTGCGTACTCCACACTTTTCGATATGCGAAATAAAAAATATAAAGATGTATGTATCGAGTACGAAAATACTTGTAATAAAAAGAATCATTTGAGCAATCTGAGTACATGGCACACAGTACCTCTGATGGCATCATTTAAGATTCATGTGTTTTTGATGCCTTCGTACCATAGATTGGGGACTGGGTACTTGGGATGAGTCTGCTGGCTAACATTGGTTGGGGTCCTGGGCTCTGAGGCTGACCCCTAACCCAAAACCCAACCTCGAGAACAGGGGCCCTGGGAAGATAGGGCTGCTTCAGAAATTACACTGAGGGAACAAAGGATGGGGGGGGGCACACGGGGTCCTGGGAACATGGGACCTTGGAACATAAGCTGTACTCCCATCTCAGACATCGAATAGCACACGGCCCCCGACCATCAAGAAGCACCTGGGGGGGGGGGCGTCAGGCTGACTCTGGTTTTGCTTCTGGGTGCCGACTTACTGCGGACGATGAGCGCCGCCGCACAGACGCCCCCTTCTTAGATCGCACGCGGTTACGCGCTTAGAAATAAAGTTCACGCTCAAGCTTATTCTTATGGTTCTCTTTGTTTTCTGAAGGTTTAAAAGCCACACTCTGCCCGGCAATGCGATAATCAACCCCAACAGTCCTAGCATCATTGTAACGTTTTATCAACGCTTATTGGACGTTCATTAGACAGCTAAAAATGCTACCGGTGTTTAGCAGCTTTACCCTGGCAGGTAATTTAGTTTGATTAACATGCCTTTGCTTGGTGACTAAATATACACATTTTCGGGGCGGCAGGGACAAGCGCGGTCTGGTTATTAATGGCAGAACCTCTGCTTTGGAGGGCCGGGGAATCTTAGAGCAGCAGGTCGGGGGACGTCTCTGCAAATGAAAAGCTGTTTTGAGCTGTGACAGTACAAGCAAGGCCTAAGGCCTAAAGGTGCACTTCTCAGCTGTAAGGGGTATAGCAATAGTGCGTTCATGCGGTTTTATATACGACCCCTCATGCCTGGTAACGTACGCATGGATTTTACCACCCAGCGTCTAAACCGCCTATATGTACGCATTAACTTTAAAGGTTACCTTGTTACCCGTGATCCGCTGTTTCAACTCCCTGTTTACATTTAAAATCCCATTTAGCTTGTAATTAAATTTCGACATTACTATTTGACTTGCATACTTGCTCATGCCTGTAATTCCTTTGCTAGAAAAATTACATACCATTGGCGGGGGTACAATATCACATTTCCTCCATAAACATGCTACAAGTCAATTTCGATCCAGAAAACCGGCTGCTCCGGCCTATGGTGTCGTGCTATAATCTAAAGGTCTTCAGTGAACACGATACGATAAGATGAGATATTCTATTGCTCCCAGGTGGAAATGGGCTTCTGAAGTAACATGAAGTGCACAGATACAAAGAAACAGTGAAGGAACTCGAGATAAAGGGCAAAGACAGTGCACATATTGTGCAGGGTAAATAAATCAATACAGCAATGTAAATAAGATGGGGGGGGGGGCTGTGGCAGGCAGACGCTTGGAAATATTTTGCATTTTAATTGATTTTGAGGTGGGACTTGCTGTGGATGAATTTGAAACAGTGTGTTATATAATACAGTCATTACATGTTTATAACACCCATAGTTATGTGGAGAAATATATCAGCACATACAATTTGGTGTAAATCGCAGCAGAACTAGAAGAACCCTTGATTTGATTGAATGCCATTTTTATTATTGTGTTGCGATGTTTTTTGAAATGGGAACATTTATAATTAATGTTAATGTGGTTAATATGCCTCCTGGAGAGGGTATTTGTCAGAAGCTAGGCTTTCTGTGTCGTCTTTCCGGGGTAAGGCTGATTATTACAGGGCCTTCCTGTAGCCGGTGTCACTCCTAAGGCTGATTATTACAGGGCCTTCCTGTAGCCGGGGTCACTCCTTAGGCTGATTATTACAGGGCCTTCCTGTAGCCGGTGTCACTCCTAAGGCTGATTATTACAGGGCCTTCCTGTAGCCGGGGTCACTCCTTAGGCTGTTTATTACAGTGCCTTCCTGTAGCCGGGGTCACTCCTTAGGCTGATTATTACAGGGCCTTTCTGCAGCCGGGGTCACTCCTCAGGCTGATTATTACAGGGCCTTCCTGTAGCCGGGGTCACACCTCTAGTTGATTATTACAGGGCCTTCCTGTAGCTGGGGTCACTCCTCAGGCTGATTATTACCGGAACTTCCTGTAGCCGGGGTCACTCCTCTAGCTGATTATTACAGGGCCTTCCTGTAGCTGGGGTCGCTCCTCAGGCTGATTATTACCGGACCTTCCTGTAGCTGGGGTCGCTCCTCAGGCTGATTATTACCGGACCTTCCTGTAGCTGGGGTCACCCTGTGATGATCCATTCATTCTGCCTTTGGAAGGCCATCCACCTGGGCCACAACTTATTCTGCCCAAACTGTTATCAGACTGAAAGCTCACTCTGCTTGTCCTGCCTTCTGTATGAGTCTTATTTCCATGCACCTTCATTGTAGGTAATTGACTTTTGTTCATGCAGAGTCACTATTTGACACCAGTACTTGGGTTGTGAGTACTCAGCATGGCCAGTGTGAGTACTCAGCATGGCCAGTGTGAGTACTCAGCATGGCCAGTGTGAGTACTCAGCATGGCCAGTGTGAGCATCCACAGGTTGGGTGTGAGATCCGAACAGCTAATTATTAACCTAATATATTACCAGTATGTCATGAGTGTTTTAAAATTAATTTATTCTGGCCAATTCAAGAAGGGAAATGTGTGAGCAACAACGTAAT
>JAABNY020000119.1:28591013-28601205 GCA_015164015.2 Brevimyrus niger
TGTGTCAGAGCCCCATTCCCAGCCCCCATTTCCCTCATTCACAAATCTATTGTTAATCTCTGCTCAATTATCCACTTTATTTTCCCTCCATCTGGAAGAAAGGAACCACCGTGTCTTTCAATTAGTGCTCCCTTTGCCCGCACTGTGCCTCTCTCACCTGAGGGGGCGATATACCCAGAACACGAAACCTGATTGGGCACAGAAACAGGTAAACCAGTAAACCAAGCCGCGGTTTCAGTGATCCGCGAGAAGTATGAATTTGTGATTATGCCTGAATGTCTATAAATGTGTATCGCTGAGCATGGTAAGCGGTATGAAGACGGAAATGCTCATTATAACCATATAATAACTAATGACTAACTATAGGTTTTAATTGACCCAACTGTAAAGTCAGGATTAAATTGTTTCACTGATTTGGGATTTGTGGTGCACTGGGGGCTTTTTAAAGGGCTTTTAACCGATGTGTCGTTCAGACAAAGCAATCGCAGGGGCACTAGGAAACTTATGACGTACAGAATCACAGGGCTTGGTTTACTTCAGATGGATTATTCTTGATAAATACCAGGGTACCCCTGCCTTAAGCCCCGCGATGGGCTGGCGTCCTGTCCAGGGGATCCCCCTGCCTGGGAGAGGCTCCAGGCCACAGCCCTGACCAACATAAGCAGCTGCTAAAGATGGATGAATGGATGGAACGGCAGTCTGTTCATCACGGTTTGAACCACCATCTGTTCCCAACGTGCAGTTGAAGTTTCTACAAAGACAAACTTAAACCAAGCCACCAACTGGTAACTGGCAAAAACCATCTATTTGCATAACTGCGTATCCATTAGAGAATCAGGGTGAGCCTGGAACCTGTCCCAAGCAAACAGACAACCCTGGATGGAGCGCTGGCCTAAAATAATTCATTGCAAACATCTTCCTGTTTTTTTTTTTCCACACAATCGTCCTTCCCTGAGCTTCAGCTCAGTACAGTGACTCTGGTCATGAAGCTATAGAATCATGCCAGTGTGCTACTGAGTGACCCACACTGATAGGATGTATGAATCCCCATTAATCAGGGCCCACTTCCTTCTACACACTTCAGGCAGCACCATTTCCTGACTTCTGGAATCGGCTCACATCACTTAAGTCAGATTTATAGAGTCAGTCAAGCCAAAAAGACTCTTGCATATTATAATTCTTATGCGAGACCCGCACGCACACGCACACACACACACACACGCACACACACACGCACACATGCACACACGCACACACACACACACACACACACACACTTGTGTTGTTGTGATTGGCTGACAGTAGATAACATTGTTATGTTAAAGGTACCAAAAACCTGTAGTGTGAGTGAAACCGGATATTTTAGTTCAGCTTACATTCCAAAAAAAAAAAAAAAGAGCCCGGAGCCTATCTGCGGCAGGTAATTGGGCCATTTTGGTCCAATCCCCCGGATTGAGTGACACTTCACACTGAATGGGAGAGTAAAAAAGGAGAGAGCGAAGCCTCCTGGGCGTGCGGGGCAACGGGACCACCAGGCATCGGGCCACGGTTGAGCTGTAGGCCTCCTTAGATAACGCAGAGGCCCATATCTGCAGCGCCCTGGTGGCCCGCTGGCGGAGTCTGCCCGCAAGGCAATATCCCCCACAAATAAATCTAGTAATTATCTTGCTGTGGGGCCCACATAGCAAATGTCAGAACCGCATTAACTGAGGGAAGACGCTTTCCATAAATCCCTTAGCAGTGTTTGTCGGAAGCGCACAGCTTCCGGATGATTCATGTGTGTGCTTGTATGTCCAGGAGTACGCCGCATTTTAATTGCGCATGGCTTCGGGATGAGGATTCTCCGACAACGTCCTGTACAAGGAGGATTTTACAACGGACCGTGTCTGCATAGCAGCCGGCCAACACGTAAGCAGGAGACTGAGTAAATTGCGTTCGGCCCTGATGTGATTCGAAGAGAGCGGGCTTGACTCTGCCTCTTCCTGAAAGGAATATAACTGCACCAATATTGCACAGAAGGACTCACTTCTGGTGTCCAGTGCATTTTGGATAATTATATGGACTGTGGTGACACAGGGAAGCAATATGAAGGGAAAACAGGCTCACTAAGGGGTAGTGTGTGTACATAATTTATACGCTGGGGATTTCACAGTTTGGACAGCACAGTGCTTGAGAGTTAGGGGTTTAAATCCCACTGTTAGCCTGTGTGTGCAGTTGCATTTTGCTCGTGGGAGTTTTACGTACGCAAAAATGTTCTGAGGGCACAATGGAAAAATGATTGGTTCAGAGAGATAATCAATCAGATTGTAGAGAAGGTGGGTCCAAGCAAGTAGAGTAGGCAGGACCAACCAATCAAATGTCTTGGTCCTGCCTCCTTAAGTTGCTTGGACCCACCTCCTCTACAATCTGATTCGTTATCTTTCTGAACCAATCATTGCTCCTTACATTTTTGTGTAAGTAAAACTCCCACGAGCTTGCATCCTGAGGACATATACACACTCAAAATAATCATATAATTTAGAGATGTCAGTTGGCCTAACTGTACATCTTTGAACTTAGGGAGGAAACTCTCAGGACGACAGGGGTAATATGCAAACTTCTCACACGGAGCTTTTTCAAAGTCCAAACACTGGAGGTGCAGACTGGCAGTGTGATTCATGGAAGCAGTTTGCTGCCCACCAAGGGGAACTAGTGATGGACTCACTGTGTCCTACGGCAGTCGCAGAGGACGGACAAACGTGCAGCGTGTCGCGCTGCGAGTCATTAAGCTTAAGGTTCTGCATGGAACACTGTGTATGAAGGAACTGTTCCTTAAATCACTGTGGCTTATGTTCCTCAAAAGCCTGGCTGACATTTCCCAAAGTCACAGTGTTAATCTTCAAGCGTGCACTCTTTGGCCAAACTTGATATCCACAGACGTTTCCCTTCTTCTCACGTTCCCCCGCCTCTTCTTCCCACCATCTTCCCAAGAAGAGTGCACATCGCGTGAAATAATTATCCGCATTGAACGGATGTGCGTCGTTATCGATTTAGACGGCTGGTGACGGGCCTTGTTTGGCACCTGAAAAGACCGCGAGAGGAACGGGCTAAACCCTGACAGAATCCCTTTTGCTCGATAAACAATTAATGACTCCCGCGTAATGGAATTACAGTTTGGCACTAAATCTACCATTGCATTGACATTTAAAGTGCCCTATAAAAGACATTAAGGAAATTAATCAGCAGGAACATTTTTTTCCTAAAAAATGGAAAAAGGCCCAAATGAGGCACGTGGCTCCAGTATGTGACGTGAACGGATTTCGGTAAAGCAGCCAACCGCTGTATGTGATGCTTTTTCATTCATCCCCAGTTTTCCCTGTGGACGCTACATGAATGTGCATAAAAATAAGTCTCATTCTATTAAATCTTAAACATCATCCTATTATTTGGACAGCTGTACCTCTTCGAAAGACTTAACTGGACGGTTAATTCCACTTTTTCTTTTCGGTAGATTAATATATGGCAACACAGTTGTGTTTATGACACATTTTCAGTTACTGCCTATCTACTGTATGGCTCTTGGTTCAAGCTGACTCGAAGCTGTCCATGACCAATCAGCGGTACATCCCACAGGCAAATGACAGTGTGCTGTGATTGAGTCTGAAAAATATATTAAACAGCAGTTAGCAGGCCCGCAAAAGTGCAGCTAACATACTATCAAACTGCCAAATCCAGCATTCAGCACTGTTCTCCTTGTGTGATCTTATGTACATCGTAAAATCTTCCTGTTGACTTCATCTTCTCCGTTAATTATGTCAATTGAACGTAATCTTGAATTTCTTCAGCACGAGCGCAGAGGACAATAGACTGCTCCTGTTTTTTGTTGTTTTTTTTTTTTTTTACCTGTCTGCACTGAGGACTTTGCTGGTGGTTCATGATTAAACGCCTTGTTTGGGGACACAGTACAGCAGGATGCCTCTGGGGACCTGAGGCGTCTCTCAGTAACTTTCAGATTACCACAGACGCCTGAGCGTGCTCCGCCGGCTGCTGTTTCGCCACATTGCTTCGGAGCAGTTCCTTTGGTTGCCTGTCTGGCCGCCTGTGTGCTCCACACTGTAGGAATGTTCTTGCGGGACGTTCACTTAATCACGTTAGAGTGTGTGGGCCCTCTCGGCGCGGCCGTTATCCCGCCAGCCCCCACGGGATCCTAAAAGGACCCCAGACGTGGCTTATCGGCTCTCTTTACCGCCCACCTAAGCACTCCTTCCAGACCATCAGATCAATAGGAAATAAATAGCAGGCGGCGCTCCCTCCCCGGCGCTGCATCGATCGGCCTTTCAGGCTTGGGTTCTTCGCCCCGCGTCCCGCGAACACGGCCGCGGAGCCCATCCTCCGCCGCTCTCCCGTTAGTTTTCCTTATGCCGCCGCCTCGACGGGAGGCTCACACGGCGACGTGCACCAGCGCGGGGAGCGCAGAAGCCCGCAGACGGAGCCCGCAGACGGAGCCCGCAGACGGAGCCCGCGGATTAAACTCGAGGCGGGCGGATGAGCCGAGGGAGCGGAGGACAGAGAATTTACACGCTGCGATTTTCAACCGGGGAGAGAGCGTGAAGTGAGGGAGCTACGCGGCGAGGATGACGAGGTCGGCGCCTCAAGGTGAGCGTGATACCCGCCCATCGAATGATCCCTTTCCTTTAATTCTTCTTCCGAAGCCACCCCAGCATAACGGTCAGGGAACAGGAGGGGGGGGGGGGTCAGACTGTCACCACGGCGACTGGAGTTCAGGAGTCACCCGTGACTGTCATGTCGTTGGTGTGAGTGGGTGTGCCTCAGGGCGGGATGCTCTCCCTTCCCAAACCTAGACAAAGAAACATGTTTAAACGTTTCTGTCACTAGGTAAATTTTTGCACGAATTTTTTCACATACCGGAGGTTATTAAAATGGCAAATGTGTGGATGGGCATTTTGAAATCATATATTTTCCTAAGATATCACAAAACCCAGCCCCTTTCCACACAGCCTGTGGCCCAGAGAAATTCTAATGCTTTGATTTTAAAATAACGTTTAATATAGAAATGCAGCATCTGGTAATTTTATCTTGGAGGTTTGTCTCTGGAGGAAGTAATATCTGGGTCACTGATAGAGCCGCCTCAAACTTAGCTGATTGTTACCCATCCTGATGAATCCCTGGTCACATCATGACGTCAATGTTACGCAGGATTTCGTACAGAAGGATGTTTTTTTTTTCCCCAATGGCAGCTTTGCCCAAATGCATGTGATGTTACAAAAGCTATTTGGAAATCATTTATCTTATTTTTTTTTTTATCATTTTATCAGTCCCATTCTTAATCCGGCAACCTAATGCTGGGAAGGGTTCATGTTGGTTTTTAAATTACTCAGGTGTGAATTTGTGCAGCTACATTCAGGTCACCTGCTTCTTTTGTTATCAAGATATCTGAACGAACCTTTGCACTACTATTATTGTTGCCGTTGTTATTTATCACGGTGCCAGTGAGATGGTTCCTGTGTCATTTGCATATCCCAGAATTCCCACAACCTGTGCAAATGTCTCCTGCCCCTTTTATTAAGTCCTTAAAAGGACTAACAGAGGAACTCAATAGGCAGCGGAACCGCAGATCGACAACACTGCCCACAATCCGGTCACCCCAACTACTCTAACACCACACACACACACACACACACACACGCACACAATCTACGACAATTAAATAAAACACTATGCATGACACTGCAATACAACATAACACACCACACGTAACATACACACACCTGCAAAATTTGTTTGTGTCACTATGTTTCTATGGCTACACACACTTACGCACCGCAGCTAATAGTGACCAGCCGGCCCAGATCAGATTCATTACCTTGTCATGGATAAATCGGCCGCACCAGGCAGCCTGGGAAGGACAAGGCGATTTGACACTCTTGGGGGCTCTGGATGTTGCTGAGTTTCCAAATCTGCTACAATAGTCTTCTTTTTACCTTGTGTTTTAACGCCTTTTTCTTTTCTGTGTAAGTATCCATAACCGTATTTCCTCATCAGATTTATTAATAGGGTCATTCGGTTTCCTGAATGATGCGCTCCGACACCCCTGTGACCTCCAACCCGCGATTAACACTCGCCTTCTTCGGGAGGCCGTATTTGGATTTGCCTCATGAACGAGGGCAGCAGCGGGGAGAGAGAGAGAGAGAGACACGCAAAAGTTCACGTCGGAGTTTTATTATCACCTTAACAGGAGCCGTGACCCGGCTGATTAATGGAAATCTAAAAAAAAAAAAAAAAAGCGTCTGTTCACTAAGACTCCAAGCGAAATGCCCTTGATCCTGTTTGTTTTCCTGTAATTATATTTCCGAGACAAAGTTATTATATATGGCTCACCAGTCTGTGAAATAATGAGCACTTTTCTGGAGCAGCAGGGCTACAAAGGAGCCTCATCGAGCAAAGAGGTGAAATGAGAAATGTGTTGTGAGTTCGGAGTTTTGAGAGGGGGCCGCGAGCGCGTCCGTGTGGGGGCAGAGCAGACACTGCCAGGCCGTGTCCCCGATCGCCCTGCGCCCGCTTTCAGTGCACATCACACACACACACACGCACACACACACACACACACACACACGCACACACACACACACACACACACACACACACACGCACACACACAAACACACACACACACACACACACACACACTCATCCCCCCATTCACTAGGGGCAGACGACTAAATCCCACAAATCTTATGTTTCCTGCCCTGCGCTTTTTTAAAATCTTTTTTTCAGTCTCCAGTCTTTGATTTCTTTCTCCCTGAGTTATCTTTACCCCTGTCATTGCTGAAAAGGGAAAAACACGTCTCTTTGCGTTTCTGCACGGAGAGGTGGTTGTTCCCTTAGCCTTTCCCAAAGAAATATTGGGGATGGATGGATGGGTAGATGGATGGATGGATGGATGGGTGTTTATCAGAAATGGACTTAAACCTTATCCATCCAGTTAAGTAAATATTCAAATATTAATCTGCTGATCGAAGATGATTTTGATGATGGTAACAGTTGCTAACAGGTTCCATTCCATCTTCTCATTTTATTGTGATAAGACTTTCTGTCCATAGCATAGATTCACCAGAGTGTTGATCAATATCCAATTTACTTTAATTATAAGATGCTTTAAAATTTGATCTAAGCTTTTATTGCTGAATTATTGGTCCGTGCTCCTGGTATTTTTTATTCTAATTACTCCCAGTTATTAGGGTCCCTGTATCCTTATTGTCCTACAAAATATGTTTGGCAAAATAATAATTAGGAGAGTAATACTCAGTGATACCCTTTCTGATTGCCTGCAAAAAAAAAAAACAAAAAAAAAAAAAAACGAATTAACACTGGTTTATTAAATGATAATGAAGACTGTCCCAATAACATTTTAATTCCATGGTGAGCACACCTTGAGCGGCTAGGTTTTGGGAAACGGCGGCAGCTCAAAGGCTCATTATAGGCAGAGTGTGGTAAATAATGGGGTGGATGCGGGACGCCGGCGGGGTGGGGACAGGTGAAAATAGGGGCCGGGGACGTTTCATTTTCATACCCAGCGTGTTGCCGGGATGCTTTACGCGCTGGTGTGTCGCCTCTGGAAAGTGTGTGCACTTACTCTCGGCGCGTGTTAATTCCTCGCCGGCAGACGAGCGCTGGGAGTGCGGGAGGCCGGGAGGAAGCCACCTGGGGTTGGACCAGGTGAACGGGATGATGAGGATGACGACGGGGATGTCTGCAGGTGTGATCGAAACCTAAACTGCGTCATCTGAAGCGTCTGGTAGCTGTAGCATCCTGGGATTACGTAAGATGGCGCCGCTACCTTGATTCTGAATGACATACTCATGACCCCCCCACCACCCCCGTCCTCGGACTGGATTTCGTGTCCCCCTGACCTCCCCGCTGCCAGCCCCCGGGTTGTCGGCCCGGATCATCTCTCCCCTCACCTGGGGTCAAGCATCACTCGCCGTTCTCAGGGTCGAGTCAGGGGCCCCGGGGCCCAGATGACGCTTGTTGGGCTGCTGGGCGCCATGGTGAAGCCAGGCCTTGCTGCCACAGGAGCCGGGACTTGCCAGGGCAGCGCTGGTTCCCGTGACGTTTATGAGGAAGACGCAGCGCACCCCCCAAATCGCCCGCCCCATCACACCGTGAGCCGCTCCCTCACGTAGGGCATTTAATTTTCCCGACCGGGCCTCTTTGAAAGTCTTTAAATTGCCCCTTTGAGTGGCTGCAATCATCAAGAGGTCTCTGATTCTGGAAAGAACGAGGCATAAAGGATAAAAGATAAGGGGGGGGGGGGGGAGGGTCCCTTCTTGGGTTTATTGCTTAACCGGTGTAAAGCGCGTCACGGTTTGGTGTGGAGCAAAGGTTTGACTTTGTCAGTGGGAGGCCGCCCGAACAATGGGTCATGCTGAGATAGCATGTGGAAAATGACTTTAATGCGCCATACAAAATGGGTTATTGCGTTGGTCAATAGGCTGAGGAGAAGCCTGTTTTTCTGGCCGCCGCTGAGGCTGGAGCCGTCACAGCATAGCGGTAATAGTACGTAGCTGACACACTTCCGTCGTCTTTATTTTCTTTTTCATCATGGGTGACTTGCCGGTGCAATTCCTGTGGAGGGTGCACGCAAATCACGGAAATCTTTCATGCAGAAATGAACAAAATCAACTTAATTTAAAGAGCACCTAGGAAACGTATTACGTAACCTATTGTGTTTTGCTCTTTGATGGGGGAACGGAGGAGTTGACGAAAAATACCGCGGCTGGTGTGGAACGCGGGTGCTACGCTTTATATTCTGCGGCGAGGTTCGCGGTGGCGGGACTCCGGCTCATTTCAGAATCCATTTAGTACAGTCGCCTTTTTTTTTGGCCCTAAGTTGGGTTTTGGGAAAATTATCTTGCGTTGCGATCTCAGCTGTCACGCGTTTCGCCAAAACGCAGCAATGCTGGTGGATGTCAGTGCATACAAAACGGTGCTGGTTTCTGACATTGTAGATATTTATATGTTTTATTTATCCTAAGGCGTACCGCTATACCAAACGTCTGAGGTACTGTCTGCGTTAATCTTCGCCAGCAACCACCCCCCCGTTGCGTGCGAAATGTAAATGTACGCGACTCCCAATTATCCAAGCAAAAGTCCTGTTTGCGAGGCTGTAACCCTTTTATAACCCCGTCGTCATAACCCTCCGCTTCAAACGCTCATATATAAACTTCCCAGCCCCCTTGTGCCCGATCTGTGAAAACCGGCTCACGTTGCAGTCGCCAGATTTCAACTTGGCTTCACGGGGTGTTAATTTTCATTAGCCGTACCATGGCGGACACCTCACATGGGGAAAGGGTTCGCTTTTTAAGGCTGGGGACGTGCGGGATATTATCATGATCATTTATGAGTGACGCTAAGGCAGCGGGCTTCGCGCTGTAAACGCTTTCGCTGAGCTGCGGGATTCCGGTGGGTTTACAGGGGAATTAAAGAGCGCTGTGGTGAAAAGAAGGCTGGATGTTGGGAAATAAGCGACGGAAGGGCGTAAGAGAGACACACGAATGCACTTCTGTTCAGGTCTGGAGAAGCAAACTGGACCATCTGACACGATGAAGCCGCGAAACTACTGATTACCCCACCTGTCCATCCATCCACTCACCAGAAGGAGAAAGGGCAGGTCCAGAAAGTACCAAGGTTTCGTTTTAACCAATCAGTAGTCAGTGACTGTGACACTTTTTTACTCACCTTGTTGGTTGAACATTCCGGACCTGAACTTTCCATCACTACCCACATGTATTCAAATTGCTTATCAACACCAAGGGCCAGTTTCGTGAAACGGGATTTCCTGCGTAGCTGGATATCTTGTTAGACTTAAGGTAGTCTGCTCTAAATGTAAGTGAAGCAAGAGAAAGTCCCTCCAGCCCAAACTATTTTAGATCCAACAAGTTAACCGGCTAAGCAAGAAATCCTGCTTCGTGAAATGGGCCCCAGGTGGTTACATCTGTCCCTGCTGCTGTCTAACTAGACATGTATGAGGGGGGGGGTTGGGGGAGGATTCAGTATCTCCATAAATGTTATAACTGGCCAGAGCTAGGGGTGGGGGATTTTTAACATGTCATAAACTGTTGGCGTCCCCATAAAACACTTACTGTACATGTGCCAAACCACAAATGCTTATACTGCTGCCCTGCACCCCCCC
>JAABNY020000119.1:28606180-28621935 GCA_015164015.2 Brevimyrus niger
CTATCTATCTATCTATCTATCTATCTATCTATCTATCTATCTATCTATCTATCTATCTATCTATCTATCTATCTAAGACCCAAGTATTTATATAATGTTACTCTTTCATGTTTACAGAAATAAACCACGCAAACGAGAGAGACCCTGACTGATCAATGCCAAAAAGTCACATCCCAAAAAGACATCTTTTGTGCAAATATAGCAGTTTTAGATGATAAAGAAAATGCAAAGTTCAATTATTTAACATTATGAACCTACAGCAGTAAAGTCACATGCAGCACATTACATTACGTGGCGCCCTTTACATTCAGAGAACACTACAAAATGCAAACAATGCCATAGTCCAGGGGTAGCCAATCTTATCCACAAAGGGCCGGTGTGTGTGCAGGTTTTTGGGATAACCTGTAGGTTGGCTGTTCAAACCCAGGTGTGAGGACTCAGTCAACCAATCAGTCCTCTAATTAGTAATCTAATTAGGGAGTTGCAGCGAAAACCCGCATACACACCACCCCTGCCACAGTCTTATCCTGCACGGTATGCAAATAGAACCTTAAATTCCTTGAATTACATTAAAGAATTACTTTCCCTCTCTTTTGAGCGATAATATATTAAAGCCGTCCATACAGTAAGACCACTTTTGGGATTTAAAATCCACAACTTTATGCATCCCACAAAGACATAAGAACTTAAACGGGTTATTCATGCTGTCTGGTTGTATTTCCCATTGATTCTTTACTATGAGATGCATTTGATGAAAGATATGTGGGTCTCTCTTCGGTGAGAGGCGGGGTCGCGGTGTCCATCTATGATACCGCCGTTAACCAGCAGGTTGCCCTAACGACCGTGGCCAGAAGAGGGCGCTGGTGGACAATCCTTCCCCTACTGTCTCCCTAAAAGGGGGAAAAAAACGAAACAATTAAAAATCACATTTACGTGCAGCGCTACAGCCGTTCATATTTATGCCTTTCGCTCACTAAGTACATTGCATTGCTAAGTCAGTGACAGTAATTACAATGCTTAACTATTTATATGATTTTAATTGACTCCCACATTCATTTTTTTTTTTTGTAAATCCATCTTTCAAAATAAATTTTAAATGACTGAAACAACGATAGCTGGCATATTAGTAATTGAGCTGATGTAAGTGCCTTCCCTATTTCTCCTGCAGATCCTTCAGATGTCAAGGCGCCCGAATCTAAGGCAGCGTGATAAAGCCTTTCTCTGTCTGCATCTCTCTGATGGGTCCCAGGAAGAAGGCCAGCTGTGAAGTAACAGTGAATGTGTTGTGACTCTGTCCTGTGTGACAGTAACATATGTTTCTCCAGCCCTTAGAGTACGGAGCGTACAGTTTTGATGCCTGACGCGGTTCTCTTGTCGCGGTAATACGCTTACGGTAGAATAACGATGCTGTTTTTCTCCGTGCGCGTCTCTCTGTGGATTCAGAGAAGTTGTTCTACCAAGAACTGCCTTTTTTTTTTTTTTTTGCTATTGCTTTCTAAACGTTTCAACGTTGTCCCGCCTAAGGCCAATAATCAGTTTTAACATTAGAGTAATTAAATACATAATAAAATAAACTACTGTAATATACGGTATGGAATTTCTTTTTCATTTAAGGTTTTTTAAAGCACATTACCAATGCTTTTTAAAAAAAATACTTCAAATTAGTATTTTAAGCATATTTCTTCCATAAAGGCATGGCATTTATTGATATTTTCTTGATTATTATTATTTTTAAATATTTCACACGTAAGTTATCGTGTGTTTCTTATAAAAATAAATACCATAATTCTATAGAATATTTCTGCGGAATTTGATTATATGCATTCCAGCACAGCCTCGGAATTCATTTTGGGTATTTTTTGCATATGGTTTGATGCCTAATATTGACTTGTGATATAGAAAATGCATTTTATACTTTTGTAATGCTGGACACGTAAAACCCATTAAATACTTCATGTAATTTATTCGCTGCATCAAGTCTTGGCATCCAAGAATTCTGAGAAGTTAAAAGTAAACCTTCCTCGTGCTTTTAAATACAAGCCGCATTTTTTTATGGAGAGATAATAGGGGCACAGCGCTGCCTCATAAACAGGCCTGTAGGAGTGCATCGGGCTGCCGCTCGGAACACTCCGCCGCGACCTCATTCAGGGGCTTGCGCTGTCCTTCGACTGGCCTTGCTAACACTTCCGCTGAAGGATACGAGGCTGAGGAGCCAATTATTTGCTGAGGGAAGAGCAGGGTCACGGCGGAAACGGAGGAACACCTCTTTGAGGGGAGGTTGGCCTGAAGATGACTACCTTTCTGAGGTCTGCTTCTTTCCCTTTTCTTAATTACAGGTTTCTCGCAAAACTTTTTCGCCAACTTTCGCAAAAATAGTAAATAAAGAAACTTATACTTGAAGTTTAATTCACTGCCTGGTCACTTAGATAGGGGCTTTCACCATTTTGGAATTGTTGGTCATTTTCTATCCATGGGCCTTATAACTGCTCATCCAGGTCAGGTGCTGGTTATTGTGATTTCTTGAAAAAGTTACCTTCAGGTTACATGCAGAATACATTTATTTGACCTGAGCCTTTCCACATCTTTCTAGAATGTACTGTGATGCCGAACGGATGAAGCCGGAGACAGACACAGAACGCTTGGAGAGATTTCAGTGTTACCATCATGCGGTAACAGCTCCAAGTACAAGGCAATGAGGCAGCTACACGCCGGGGTATAAACGGGGCCGTCGACGGTGACACGCTCAGCACAGAGAATGCGTTAAAAACACAACGGGAAATCGAAATAGCTATGAATCGACTCGGACTACTTAACTACTTACTTCGGGGAAAGACACAAATCATATAAAAACAGACACTAAATAACAAACTTCACCAGACGCGGACTTGATACGCAAATTAAACAGAGCGCCAAGGCTGACGTGACCCTCCTGAACTGCAGCCATCAGCAGACGCTACACAGACCTCCCTCCTAGCACTGGCTCCCCTGGTGACCCGCAGACCACCTGACAGCCCCGATATTCCGGTTCCCGGCCCACTTCAGACTCATGCTGCTGCTCGGGTGGTATGTCCCTGGCAGAAACGTGGGAAGTATTGTCTCCTTGGGATACTGTGGCGCTTAGCTCATCGGGTTATACCGTGGTAAATGTTTCCTGTGCCTGCGAAAGGCCGAGCTGACCCAGGGCAGACTCAATAAATGACCTCCGACTGCTCATCCACCACAATGCGCGACCACACCCAACAGTTCAGAAGTTTCGGACGGAAGCTGCGATCTGAAGAGGGGGCAAAGTGTGTCATGGGCCTGATCGGATGAGCCCTGGTTCTGCCAAGGTGCTCCCCCAGCTTGGACGTGGGCGGCCTCCAGACGTGACTGCAGCTCCCGCAGGTACTTGGGTCCGGGTTCACCACTGATGTCTGGCCCTGGTGCTGCCCCGAATGCCAGGGCCACCGGGGGGGGGCACAGATCCCGCCCGAACATGAGCGCGGCCGTCGTGAACCTGGTGGACTCCTGCCTGCACTAGTGGCAGATGGCGGTCCGGTCCCGCTGGTGCCGGGCAGGGAGGGTGGCCAACTGCATGGTGAGTGTCCGGTTGAACTGCTCCACCAACCCGCCGCTCTGTGGGTGCAGTGGGGCTGTTTGAGTCTTTTCGAAGTGACTGGAGAAAGCCATAGGGATCATGTGACGCGGGCATCACAACAGTGCGTGCAGAGCTTGACATCCCAACGGCCTCCAGCTCAATTGAACCACTGGCACAAGTGGCGAGGCGGGGGGGGGGGGGATGACACAGAAGTGACCCACTAAAGCAAGGCCATGGACATCCCATAACTGCCCTTCTCTGTAGGCCCAAGGGTAGCAGCAGTGCCACAGCACTTGGCCATGGACTGGCTCCTCATACTTTGGGTACAACAGGCGAAAAGACTCTTTCTTTACGAGCAGGAGGCCTATGGGCGACGACAGTCAACCACTCAGGCCACTATTCCTCGAGGAACCCGGACCACGGCAGTGCCAGTTGGGCCCCGTTTTCGGGCCTCTCTCGCTTTGCCCGGCTGACCTCACGGAGTTCCCCTGCCACCGCTGTTCTCATCCTTGCTCTGTCACTCGGCCGCACCGAATGAGTAGCCGCCATTTTCATCGGAGGAGAATATTACCTCAGCCTGTCCAGCTTCAGCCAGCGTCCCCCGACGCCCGATGAGGCCCGCCAGTTGACGCCCGGATGCAGTCGCTCGAGTGCGAGATGCTCCGAGAAGACTTGAGTAGCTGGATCTTCAGGACCTCTCACTTCTCCCTGTTTCAGCAGCGCTGGCCCTGCTAGGACTTGCCAGACGGGCTGGGGCTGCTCGCTGCTGCCCAAATCTTCGCCGCGGTGCCGTCTGCGGGGTTCGCAGTTCGACTGCGGGCCTGAGGTGGGCCGTGGGAGCCTCCCCCTTCACCGTGGGACCCTGACGCGCCGCCGTCTCCCAATTGCACCTCCGACGACTCCCACGGCACGCAGCCGCTGCATTTCGGCAGAAGAAGCAGCGATAGGTCCGGGGAGGGAGAGCATCCGTCCTCAGCCCAGGCTTTGGCGCGATCTTCCAGCGACGGAAGGATTCCCGGTCTCTCTGCTGCAGCCGCGCCGTAGTCGAGGAGAAGGCGGCCGAACCGCTGCACTCGGCAACTGACCAGAGCGACGTTCTCTCAGCGCCGCCATGAAGATCCGGTTTCTAACCGACGGCGGGTGCTTAGAGGTTTATGGGCTCCTTCCTGGACCGCTGCTCTATATAGAAGCTGAAACCCGCGTCACCACTTGTAGGAACTCATCGATATCAGTAAAATGGTCGCTCCCATTCTTCTGAGATTTACGGCGCAGGCGGTGGCGACTGTAGCTAGTGCCGGGCAGGACCCCCCCTTTTACCTCTAGAACTGCTTCAAGGGTCGATGGGTTGTGCTTTCGGAGTCACCTCCCTGCACACCGTCGTAGCAAGCAGATATATTTGCCCTTGTGACTTTCCTGTTAGCTGTGACGAGTCTTGTCCATTCTCCTCCGACCTCTCCCATTATCAAGGTGTTTTTGTCCACAGAACTCCATGTTTTTTTTTTTTGGTTATTGTACCATTGTCCATAAACTCTGCTCACCGCAGTGTGTAAAAATCCCAAAAGGAGATTCTGGAATCACAACATCTGGCACTAGTAATCACACCGCGTTTAAAACCGCGCTTAAAACCGCGCTTAAAACCGCGCTTAAAACCGTTTGGATTGTGCATCTCCTCCACCCTAATGTGAAGGGGCCCCTTGACCCCGGCTGTGTCCCGGATGCAGCCACATGATTCGCTGTTCGGAGCAGGAGGCTCTTTTAATTAACGCAGGTACCTAATAAACTGGTTTCTGGGTGTATATTACACGCTTCCGGATCGTGAGAATCGCACCTGCCTGTTATTGTCTTTGACAGCGTTTCAAATCCCATTTCATGGGAATAGCTGAAAGAGAAGGCCAAACGACCGTGGTTTCTTGTGAAGAACTTGGATCGATATAGACTGTTGTCTAAATTCTCACACCAGTAAATTTCCTGTCTTTTCTGAACCCATTTGAAAAGGGTCAATTCACTGCTAGGAGAAGAAATACCTTTGGTGTTAAATAAACCAATAAATAATGTCCGTATGATACACAAACAATACGGTATCACGCTGCCATTCCTCCAGTCCTCCAAGGTTATCCATACTTCTCAAAGCTACTTTCTTATTTCTCAGGAGAAAAACTGGATACCTAATTTGATACTTTGAACGTTTTTATTATCTGTCTGAAGTCTCCTAAAAATTCTACTGGTACAATTGAAAAAAATCAAAAGACCTTCAAAAATTTGTAAATCAAGTAAATGAGTAAATCAAACAAGACTCAGAGATACAATTAATTTAAGTCAGAACAACAAGTGATTCAGATCTTTCCATCCTTCGATTTAACCATGTCCAGAGATTCCTGGAACGGAAAGATTTCTCCAAGACCCTGCAGAGATCTACATTTAGATCCAGGTGAGTTGCCTGGGAGAATCTCTCATGAGAGAAATCAGGGGAAATCAAGTTTAGCGTTTCTGCCACAATGAGCATTTTTTTTTTCAGTAACAGAAAAACCAGTAATCTCAGTACAATTCTTCATTCATCTATCCATGTAGCCATACAAATAAGGGTTTACTTCACTCAGTTAGAATGCAGAACGTATACTTGTTTCTGTAGGAGAAAACCAAAACTGTACCATATTCTCTGAGGGCTAAAGCCAATGTTAATTTTTTACAGTGAATCCAACCGGGAAAACAGAATTACTTGGTGCCAATTAATGCTGGAGACTACAAAACTCAAAACTGCAAAAGCCCTGTACCTTGTACTTTGAAAAATGTACTTTAAAGCAGATTTTTTCCTAATTTAATATTACCGTCATTGAAAATGCTTAGGGTATTTTAAGAGGATAAAATAGGAAATCAAAAGGAGGAGATTCTATTTTAATTTTTAAAGGCTAAATTCTGACGTTCAGCGTTCGGCATCAAGCAAAATCAAGAAAATAATGTGCCAGGGAAGTATTATCCGAAAGAATAAATTTGAAAAATTCTTCTTTTGGGGGGCATGGTGGTTGAGTGTCTGGTACAATTGCCTGGGCAAAGGGATTGAAATCAAACTCTTTGTGCGGAAAATCGGCTTGAAGTCCCCACATGGTACCGGTTTGTTCCTGTAGTCCAAAGGCATGCTGTTCGGTGAAATTGTGTCTCTGAGACGTGGTTGGTGTGTGACTGCGTGCCCTGGAATGGACTGGCATCCCGTCCAGGGTGTCCCCCTGCCTTGAGATTGGCTCTTGACCCCCCATATGGGAAAAACTGTTTTGTTTTTTTTTGTTTTTTTTTTTTGGGGGGGGGGGCTGCCTCTTTTAATATGATTTTGTGCTTTTGTACACTTCCAGAACTTCCCTCCCCCTGAATTTGAGACCAGGCAATTTCATTCCGAGAAGCACCGAACGACATACAGCGTGTTTGTTATGCTGACTGAAAAAAAAAATTGTAATTTCCTCTCTGCCTTGAAACATTTATTTTTTTTTTTTGTGCACAAAGAGGGTATTTTGCAATTCCAGCAGATAGGAATGTAAGTTAACTGTGAAAATTGCAATCAGCACAGCAGCCCCACATTGTCGTCTCATTAGCGGGATGTGCAATTGAAAAAAACGGCACATCCTCACGAGAGCTAGTTATTCTACAGGGCGTCACGGGAGCGGCGGGGCCGGAACGTGTTTGTCTGGGACGCTAAAGCGGCTAAATATGGGAATAAATCAATGTTAGGAAGGGAAAGCGACAGCAGCTTCGTAATCTTGTTTTGAGCTGTTCTTGTCCTTCTCCATTACCCTGCGCCGACACTTAACGGGCACGATAGTGCACATATACAGCCATATGGGAATGCGCACGTTCGACCTCGCAATATCCGGCGCGAACCCTAACCCCCAAGGACATGCGCGGGATGAGGAAGGCTGGCGAAGAGGGAAAATTAGAGTTACCGCTTAAACTGAAGAGGGCGCCGTTCTGGGTGGCAGGAGTAAATGAGAGTGCCCGCGTAAATAGGGCGGAGAACATGCGAATTATTCGGATACGGCCTCACGCAGACTTTGAGCTCACTGGCCACAGCTGTGGGGAGACGGCGACGCGCGCTAAGGCTCTGCGGCTCCTAAGAAAAACAGGAGGCCTTAATAATGCCGTGAGAAGGCGCTCTCCGGTGTACAGTAGCGCTGCCCTCCCAGTGCCTGGAAGCCAAGCTTTGCCTGTTCTCGCCAGCGCATGCCGTGATCCAGGATCGTCTGGCAGATAGTGGGTGGCGAGAGAAGCCGGAGGCGTGAATCGCGGAGGGGGGGGGAAGGGGCTGTGCCCCTCACCAGCTGCCATTGCCCCCTCTCACCCCCACAGCCTTGCCTTCTACCGCCTCTCAACCACTCCCGGTTCTATTCACGGTCTCTCTCTCTCTCTCTCTCTCCCTCTCTCTCTCACTCTGAGTCACGGAGCTGGTAACCGGACAGGTTCACAGGTTTAAATCGAGAGAATGATCTGGAAGCTCTGTTTCGAAATAAGCATCACCACTGCCATTCCCCATCCTTTTGGCCGAGGGAGAGAGAAAGAGAGAGAGAGAGAGAGAGAGAGAGATGAGGAAGATGCAGCTGAAGGTGAGGGAGGCTTCGCCGAGAATTATTTCCGTCGCCTTCATCTTGCTATTCCCAAATACACTTGTCAGAAAAGGTCAGGCTCATCTGGCAGTTAAATATACCGGGCTGTAGCGGCAGCGAGGTTTCACCGGAAAGGCTTTCTATCACGGGTTTCGCGGTGATTAGCGCCGTCGCCTCACACCGCCGGGGTTGGGGGTTCGAATCCCACCTCCGCTGTGTATGTGCGTGGAGGGATTTCATGGCCTCCAGATCTCATTCCGGTTTCTTCCGCGTTCTCCGGTTTCCTTCTGCAGGCTGGTGGCGTGTGACTGTGTGCGACCATCCAGGGTGTGTCCCAGCATCCGATCCTCCGTCACCTGGGAGGAATAAGCAGAATGAGGAGTGAGGAGATGGATGATTGATGGATGGGTGTGTGTGTGCGTGACCTGCAAATTAGTGCCATCCTGTCGAGCTTTACTCCTGCCTACACGGCTGACAGTAAATACCCAAAAATACTAATATAAAAATAAATTAATGCTGAGATACTGCATACAAACTCGACCATTATTATCCCCATCATTAATGCGGAGACTTAACGATCACGTCAGGCATGATTCAGTCATCCATATGGATATTTTTCATTCGTTATCAAGAAGGCGTTACAAATCCTCAAACCAGGAATTGCCTCAACCTGTGACATGATGTAATATTTCTCTCTGCCCCGTTGGCTTCTGTCTGGGAAAGTTTGGGGGTCTGCAGTGATGTTTTAGGGTGGTGCCTGGCCCATTGCCCGTGACTGGAAGGCAGCCAGTTCAAACACTGTGGTCTGGACCCTAACTCCCCATTGCTCCAGTGAGTGGGTGACCCTTGCTCTCTGAGGAGCGCGTTGCTTCGAGTAAAAGCATCTGCTAAATGGATAAAATGGAAAATGCGTCACATTCGTTACTAAAACCCACACTAGGAGAATCTGTGATTAATCACACTTGTGGTCATCACTTAACCACCCCTGCAGAATCCTTATATACCGACAGAACCTCCAATAGTACCATATATATCATTATATATTCCTGTGGAGTCTTGAGGAAGGATGTGGAAGTCCATGGAGTACAAACAAGAAATCATGGAAATCATCTGGCAACCGGGACATGGGTGCCACGATACAGGTGCAATATGCATTTAGAAAAAATTAATGGTAATTATTAAAAACCTGCTGAGAAGTGCGTCTGCAGAGAAAAACCTCTGCATATTAGGTGTCTCTATTTCCCAAACACAATAAACGCAATGAAATAATTAAAAGCAATCATTAAAATGAGATAAAACAGATGTTCTCAAATTTTGGGTTTATTTATCCTAACACATCTCTCTGCCTGATTTGTAATAAAATTACCACAAATGAGTCATGAAATCATGTAAATGCGTTTGCACCTCGCCACATTTTCCGCGTCATTGTCATTCAAATATGCGGCAACATACGAGTACCTGTTCATTAACGTGTCAGAGCGATCTAATGAGGCAGCCTGACAGAATGCAGGATAACGTTTCCACTTCACAAAGGCAGCTTCTGTACCGTCATTTGCGATATGATGTAGTAATTGTTTTTGGCTGTTAGTTGTTGCGGGGGTAGCAAACGTACTAATTTTCTCATATTTTTGCCAAGATTCATACCTGCCTCAAACGCAATTTTAATTAATTCTACAATTATATATGTATATACATATATATTTTCAATTCATAAATCAAACAATGCAATGCACGTAAGAACACAAACAGAGCAGATCACATAAATGCTAGAAGAAGAAAAAAATATTCTTGCAACTGTCTGAACACCGAATCAGTCAGCCAGAGTCAACAATCAAGTCCACAGCCGCCCGCTCGTTTGCGCAGGAGCGCAGACAGCCGCTTCTGTCAGGGATGCGCGGTTGTGTAGACGAGCCGCGGCGCATCCACGCGCTGCTGCCGTACTCCGCCTCACAGATAGAAAAATAGATCCAGGTACTTTGCTTTAGCAATTAAATGAAACTGTGATAGGAAGTGAGGAAGGACTTTTCTTTTTCAGATGCTAGAAATAATGGCAGAACATCTTATAAAGATTAATATATAACATCAATTTAAAGGGTTATAATGGGACCCTGGTTTTACATGATTTGTTTAGTATTTGGCAGACAGTATTGTATAGTACTGGGGTTCTCAACCTTTTTTGTACACGTTGGGAATCGCTGGTTTGGTGTTTATTATTGTTTACATGAGTTATTTTGTCAGTTTAATTGAGTAGCTGGAGTATTTAGTGAGAATGCTTTTTGGAACATGTCCCTCACTTTACGAGCTTGTAACCCCAAGGTTAAACCCCGATCCGTTATTTATATAAAGATAGCAGTTGTCATTTCTAGGTCTTTCTTGCCTGGCTTATATTATGTGCCTGAAATCTGTGGTTTAGTATCAGCGTCAAAATGTAACTTTAATCTTTGTAAGTCTACAAAGCTGAGAGCCTCGGTTCATTAGACAATTTCTGTCTTCCAAATCACCCAAAAATATGCACTAAAGACACATTAGACAGTGCTGCATGTTAGGAGGTTCTGTCAGATGAGATGAAAATACACATAATTTCACTTAGAACATTTAAATGTTACAAACCCAGTGGTTATTATTATTCTTTCTAGAAACGATCATTTTTTAGTGCTTGATGAAACATGCATTGAGCCGTTGACTGATTTTCCTTTCTGGTGGAATATATGATATGTTATGCAGGACGGACATATTCCAAGGGAGGCAGTGTCCAGATCTCACTGTGGAGCTTTGATGTGCTCAGTCTTGAGTTATGTTTGACGTACTTTAATAGCCAACAAGGTGAACCTAAAGAATGATGGAATACTTTTTGTCCACTTTGATTTCTATGGTTGCTTTATAGATCGCTATAACAGAATACGAGTTAGCGTTGATATTTTCCTTTTTTAAAAAAAGAAAAATAAACCCGTCCTGAAAATCTCCCAGAATGCTCGGCTGGATCTGAAACCCAGAGCTCTGGGGATCTGTGGTTTACATTTGCTTATTTAAAAAAAATGAAATTTTAGGAGAAATAATTCAGACGATAAAGTCACCCTGAGTAAAATATTAGAAATCCAGCCTTTTTCCCCAAAAAAACAAGACTCCCAGCTGTCAAAAGCAGGGTTTTCCTATGGCCAGTCCCAAGTCCCTTCACCCCTGAAATCCCTTTCCTGGGCTGCACGTTAGCCTAGCGGCTAACAGGGTGATTTAGACCGTGCTTTGGTCCCCTGCACCTTCGCCTGACAGCCGGCTGGGGGGACATTATCCCGGCTGAACTCGATTGGCTGAACCTGCTGCTCGTTCGCAGACAAATCCGTCATTTGTTTTTCGTTTGCTGGTGATAAAATATGACAGTGGGAACAATGTTGAGAGAACAATATACTGGTCTTTTAATGGTTGAATTGGTTTCGCTCATGCGCAGCTTTAACATCCAAAATTTAATTCTGATGATTCAGCAAAAAAATAAAAATTCTTAAAAAATGGCAACATCTGATATATAACTTGGGTACAAATTCCGGGCGCCGATCGTCCACGATCCCAACGTTCGCCAGGGTCCTGCTGTCGCTGCTTAATGACGGTGACAGCAGTAAGGAGAAATGGCCCTTCCCCTCTGATCCGCGCCATCATCCCGGCTCCATCTGCCACACTTATATCCAAGATCCAGTCAGGCTCCGAGGATAATCAGGTGGTCGGCCGTGTCCCGGCAACCCGATGGATTTATGATGGTCCTGTCAGGAAAATGAGCCGAAATGACACAGTAGCTGACTTTAGCGGCGAATAACGTGATAGGCTCTCCGGAGCCTCCGCCGCAGCTGCTGTCAGAGCAGGTAATAGGCTATAAAGAAGGCTGATGGCAATACCTGTCACTGCCTAATGGCTGATTTCACCGGAGAGCTTTTGTGGCCTTTTAACACGGAGATAATAGAAGCGGCCGCAAATTTTACGGCCTTCCCACCGCATCCATAATTTATCCTGAAAGCACTACCACAACAAGGACAACATCTATCTGCTGTGAGGATATGAGGTAAGGGCCCGGAGCCAGCTTCGGAAGTGGAGCAAGAGAGAGAGAGAGAGAGTAAGGGAGGATGGTCAGCCAGTTTATCCCGCGACATGACAGCATCTCATCAGCTCAAGAGCTGCGTCTAATAGCTTCCTTTATAGAGAAATGCGGGAAGATCCACAGCAGAGTCCTGAAGAACACGTGTTTTGGGGAGGGGGTGGGGAGGTTCTGATTAAGTGGTTTCCCTCCAAAAGTCAAAGGACAGTTAATGCATGGAGAGGTGAATCTGTTTAAGGGCCAGGAGGTCCATCTGGGGCGAGCTGAGTGCCATAGCAGCAGGGCCGCGACCCGCCCAGGGACCGTGAGCTCTGCTAGCTCGCTGGATTAAGAGCGACGCCGCGGATAAATATGCCGTCCTTAGCGAGCCCAGCCTGATAATTAAAAGGCGAGTACAGGGCCTCGCGTCCATAGTGTGGGACGTAAATATCCAACACGCTGCCGGCATTCCGCCGCTCGTCTGACGTACAGCCCGGCTGACAGATTATGCTTGATTTCGCCGCTGGTCCTTTACATTTACAAATAACACATCCAGCCCCACAGAACATGTCATACATGAGCTTAGACCAATAAAAGTAGCTAAATATGTATCAATACAGCGCATATATTATAAATAGACCACTGTAACTTATAAATAGACCAACTGAAATTTTCTGCTAATTCCTTTAAGTCTTTGGTTTCCCCATTTAATGTTTATTACCTTATATTTTGAAACGTTATGTTATCTGTGGAAAATCTGCCAGTGGGTTAACTCGTGACTGAAGATAATTAATCGTATTGCATGTAGTCTCTGTGCAATTAAGTATGCGGGCTTTGGTGTCACGCATGTACACATATGAAAAGCTGAGATGGAAAATTAAAAAAAAAAAAAATCTTTGTTGGAATTAAAAGTTAATGAATATTCAGCTGATACAAAACCGTGTGTTGTCTTTGTAACGAATTTTTAACACAGGGCGGCGTATCGTGTCTCGTTTACCATCAGACGATGCTATATGTTCACGTTTTTGAAAAGAAAATGATTATTTATTTTAAGGATAATTGTGATGTTACAGGGATGTCAAACATCCTATATAGGAAAATGATACCGTTTTGCGCAGATTTATTATGCAGTAAACGTGACGCATTTGAAGCTAATATTGAAATGATGCTGAAGTGGCACCAGGAACTGAATGAAAGATATTTATAATACTTTAATCTGCAAAAAATGTAACTAATTAAAAAAAAAATCCATTTGTAGTTGTATGGGAGAAATTAGGTGAAATCGAGTCAAAGTGTGTATTATATTCATTCATGAGGTATTTCAGAGCTAAGTGCCGACAGGGAGAAAGCTGAGCTCTATTTGTTTGGGGTTACGGCTTTAAAAAAAAAAAAAATTCTATAAATGGGTTTTGTCTGGGCTGACACCCGCAATAAGACTGTGCTGTCAGGGTCACATTACGGAATAGCAGAATTCCTGGACATGCTTATAGAGGGTGGATGAGGGGGGCAAAGCTAAATTAATGAGTGAATCAGTGGGCTGTCAATGGGGGCGGCTGGCATTGAACGGTGTCCAAGTTCACGCTCACTGTCTGACAGGCCACATGTTAAAGTAAAAAAGCCAAAATGAGCTGGATTCTGCTTGGATGCTGGCGGCCCCCTGTACAATACATGCATTCAGACTCCTTCCCTACTAATAATGCGCTTCTCTATTTAGATTTAGATTCAATAACTAAATATTGTGTGTAAAAGAAGGAATCTGGGAGTGACAGATGATTTCACAAATCTGCGATAGTGATGTCTTAAGGTTATATGTTTTACCTGGATATTGTTGCCTCTGGTATACAAACCTCTGCATTGCTAACAACCTGGGTGTCACCCCTCGCGGCTCCTGCTAACCGGGTTGCTCCCTCAGTGCCCTGACAAGATAAATATAAAATCCTGAGCCAGAGTGAGCTGTAAATGAGGAAAAGCAGTGAGGGAAGCAGTCATGTTCACTGTCATTTAGAATCTGGCTATGCATTACTTACAAGACTAGTGTAAAAAGCCTGAAAATCTCTTTAAATAACAAACCGGTAAACTTATTGTAACCTATAATTAGAGATGGATGCCTGGTATTCAAAATTATCTTTCAAACATTGTTAGAGCCTCTTTGCCAGAGGACATGATGAATCTGTTTGTCTGCATTTAATGCCCTCACTATGGCTGCAATTTCAAGACAAACAGCGAATTAGCGCGCTACAATAAGTGATCAATGGAATTTAACCATCGTGTGAAACGTGGAAACACAATTCTGGATTTCCCATTGCCTGTCATTAATAACCACGTCCAACTAGGATTTGACAGATTCAGAGCTGTGGAAATGTTGGATATAGGCAGGGGGGCACCGGAGAGAAGACGGCTGCCATCGTTTCCCATGAAGAGCACGAACATGGCGGGTTACCTAGAGAAAAGGCACACAAGTGTTAGCATGTAACAAGCTGAGGCCAAACTCAATCCCATAAACCTTGGCGCCGTGGGACAGCCATGCTACTCAGTGAGTCTTCCCAGGTGTTACGCAACATGAATGGTCTTCGGAAGGCGTTTCTCCAGCTGGGATGCGAGCGAGCTATGAAAATATCTGGTATGTTGATTACTGGGTGCTCCTGTCCGGCTCTAGTGCGGTTGCTAAGTCTGCGGCGGTCATGGGAAAAGCTGCGAGGAAACCGGAGGAGATGAGGAGAGGAGGAGCAGGGCAGGCGGAGCGAGAGTCGCATGTATAAACCCCAGTAGAACGGGTGACATCTCCGTGTTCAGCTGCGCTGTGCTGGGGTCCCATGTCATGCCAAGGCGGTCCCCAGGCCTCCCCGTCTCAAGCTGTTCCGACACCCACTGGGAACGCCTCGCTCCGCGGCCACCGCACAGACAAAAAGAGTAGAGACAGACATGCTTCCAGAACCTTCTCTGATATTTAATGATCCTTGTACGCGAGGAGACCACAGACTGTTCCTTTCTGCCAAATACCAATCCCCTGCTCGATTGCCGTTTTATAGAGCATAGTACAGTGATATCAGATGGTGATGTAAGAAACAGATTGCTTTTGCAGCCGAGCGGACAGAAGTGGAGAAGACCTGAGTCCTCCCGGGCCAGATGTCTGGGAGAATGGTGAAACCGGAAAAGGGCCGCCGTTCGCAACTGACTGGCAGCAGCTGTCAGGGTCGCCTGTGAGGACGGAGGTCTGCGAAGACGCAGACTGCTCAATGCATCAGCGTCAGTGATGGTGCTCAGTGGGGTTCGAAACAAACACAGTAACACTTAGTGATCATAACAGCTCGGTGCCTCCAGAGTCTCGCATGGAAGCGATTGGAACTAATCACCTTGGAACAACCTCCCCCAAACAGAGCCGAGAGCCTCTGTTACAACTACGTTAGCATTCAACCCCCTCAATAGGAAGAGCAGATGTATGACAAACACCTGAAGAGCTTTTCATTGTACCTGTTGAGAGAGAGAGAGAGAGAGAGAGAGAGAGAGAGAGAGAGAGAGAGAGAGAGAGAGAGAG
>JAABNY020000119.1:28631215-28652927 GCA_015164015.2 Brevimyrus niger
TCTATCTATCTATCTATCTATCTATCTATCTATCTATCTATCTATCTATCTATCTATCTATCTATCTATCTATCCTACTTCATGAACATGTGTCTGTAAATTGCCATTAAAAATCCTTTGCACACTTCTATCTTGGTGACATCTGCGTCCTGTCGCAGTGGTTCCTGGTGACAGGGGCCCACTGGAGCGTCCCCAACACATCCGAGGGACATTCCAGTGGCCGCGGCAAATGATCGCTCTAATTAGGCGGTGGGAATTTCTGCACAGAGGTGAGAGAATCCTGCCGGCTTCACTCCAGCAGAGCAGCAGAAAGCCGGGATCGAGGGCAATTCCCAGGGTAATTATCTGTGAGTTCGGCTTCAAGGTAAACATTTCGCTATTTTCTTCTTCTTTATTAATTGGGCTAACTTTGAGGATCGTTATCGGTATAACTGCAATCAGACCAAAGGAAGGAGTCCTTAAGGAAGAAAGCGGGAGAAGATGCAGTTAAAACCAAACGGTCTGTGTTTGGGTCCATCCCATTGGCTGACCCCCCCCTCCATTACATCCATCACTCTGTGGTCACCTGATGTCATACTGCGGTTTCAAAGTATATATCAGAGTATAATGTATTAAAATATTAATTGCACTTAAAAAGGTCATTTGTCACTATAAGATGTCAAACTCGCATGTGATTAAAATAAATTCTCCCAGGACAGAGCAATAGACAATATTCTTTCTATAATTAAAAAAAAGTAAAAGTGGTACAAAGTGAATTCTGCTCTCCCTGCCAATGAATGTCTTTGACTCGTTAAGACAAAGATTGCTGCTTATTACAGTTTTCAATTCTGGAATCAAATATAAAATATTCTATTATGAGGCTAATTAATTTTCCCCCCGAAATGGCAAACGCGCAACCTTGTCAGGTGGGTAACTCTCCGACGCCCTTTCGTCAAACGTCGAAGGTGGAGATTTGATCTCTTCTAATGGTTCTTCTGGAAAGGGTAATTACGCCATGGTCAAAGCTAATTTGCTTTCTACCAGATGAACTGTTGTATTTTATTGGATGCTGACATTTTAAAGTAATTACAGGCCTGTTGACCTTAGACGATTCCAGTTGTCGCTTTGTCCGCGGCTTTTTCCCGCGAACCGCGTTGTGCTTCTGGCACCATAACGAGGTGATCACATGGCCAGGGAGCGGCCGATTGGCTGGCGTGTCGAGGAGACAAGCCCTCGGAGGCCCTGCCGTAGACTGACTTTAGTGAAAGGCGCCTCAGGCAAAGCGAAGAGCGATCTGCTCCGGCGCGGAGGACGGCGTGGGGTCTTTCGATCTCGCCTCCCAAGGATGAACTTCCAGTGCAATGAATCATGGGATCGGTCTTGCTCAGTGAGGATGCAACCCATATATCCTTGAAATTTGGGGCAGGACAAGAGCGGCATCCAGGGACTTTTAAAGTCCTTGTGTACTTCTGTTCTTGGTATTGGAACTTGCATTTGGCAATGGAACATGATGTGAAACAGGTATGCATGAACGCAAGTACAGTCAAGTATGAAAATTAAAAAACACCCACACGGAATCCAATGCCACTAGTGTACAGCGCCACTGGGCAGTCACTGTGGGAATGTCAGAGGGAACAAGCTCTTTAAAGTCCTTACAGGAGACCCGGTACAATACCTGAAGAGTGATTTAGAAGTGTGTGACAAGCACAGTGGCAGATGGAAGGTTCTCTCCCGGTTTGATATCTCTGGCTTTTTATTGAACCTTTAGAAAATGCAAGGCTGAAGCCTCTGTCATTTACAAAGATTATTTACTGTTTTTCAAAGGGATGCTGTTCATAGTGCACCAGCTAATCAAACTTACCTGGGTTTCAGAAATGCCAAGGCAAAACCAGCGTTTTAAATTTATTTGCAAACTGCAACATGTTTCTGAGGGTGACCTGGTGTGTCACCCTCTCACATACCTAGTCTCATGCCTCTGAAGTGCGTGTGGGGGGCTCCCCCTTCCCATTCTATGCCTGCACACGTGGTATTTGCATGTTCGCTGTCATGTTAGCTTTTTGCTGTAACTTATACCCTATGACTATTGCTTTCTGCCTCGATATTTTGCGGCCTGCATATTCTGTATATAACTGCAGTTTCCGGGCCTACTAATTATATCACGAGTTACAAAACACAAATTGCTGGGTCAATTCTGAGTGCTGCATAATCACAGTAAATCAAATTGTTGGCCAAAAACTCTGACTCACTGAGGAGTTCTCGCAGCATGAAACAAGTGACAGATTTGTAGAAAATATTGGGAGAAATATTGCTAAATAATCATGCTAACAAACATGTGTGTCAAGTGTAGATTGCAAGTCGTTCCTCACAACTTTTTGTGTGTTTAAAGTTCAAGCAGTACCATCAACAAAGAGTTACTGACAAGATCTCAGTATTTATAAACAGCAGGGAGTTACGATGATTTCACTACATTTTTGTTGGTTAAAATATTTAAAGATGTTCGTTGATAATCACGCACGGATTGTTTGGTTAGATAGTGGTGGTTTCAGCCAATCGGCAGTTTCGCTGGTAGGTTATTGAAGTATTGATAAGGTAATGCCATGTAAACAGGCTTAAATAAAAAACAGCTTACGGACAAACGTCTCCTGAGGTCCAGTTTGAGATGCATATAACCATCTTCATTGATGTTCTTCTTGCACAAAAAATATAATAACTAATTCACTCTCTTGTATTGTCTCTTCTATGGAAAATTACCTGCCAAGTACAATTATGGGTAATTTGACAACATTTTCCTTGAAATGCACAAATCAATATGTTTTCATGAATCGATCGTAGCTGCAGAACTCTATTTTAAAATCTCAAAATTCCATTTTCTTTAAAATCATGTTTATCTTTGATCTCTTTCATTGGACTGCCACTTCAGAGTTAAATTGCTCTTTAATGGTATACCTTCATCAATCAATTTGGAAATGTAAATCTATTCACAGAAACACCACGATAGACTGTAAGAGATCAGGGGGCAGAACTGGCAGATATTACAGTTTTTCATGACAAAAGTGTGAATGCAAAACTGAACTTAACGAGAGTTCTATTTATGAAGTTAAATGTACTTATATTCTAGCTACAAAGTTAAACGCCATACACACGTATTTCACAATCTGCGTCGAGTAAATTCCGTGCTCACAGGTTATCTTTAAAGCATAGATTTGAGCAAAGCATCGATCTTTTCTTTATGTAGAAAGCACTGACAGAATTAAATTACAGTATGTAACAAACCTTTTTTAAAAAATATAATTTATATACACATAGTTACAATGAGTGTTTTTTTCTCCATGATTATAGTACGGGGATAAAAGCCGTCATATTTAGTCTGGCTCACACCTGTGTGAAGGCACACAGTAGATGCAAAAATGTAAATATTATTAGTGTTCCCAGCGCCCATTTATGAACATTTATTCCATGAACGATTGTCGCTGTGTGTCTCCATTCACTGGTACCTGGGAAGGACCTTGCATATGCCAAAACATAAATAAATCGAATAGGAACATAATATAAAAGATAAGAATTAAACAAGAATTAAACCAGGGCTTAAAAATACAAAAAAAACATGTGCAAAAGAATGAAATGAAGTGGAAGAAAAGAGGAATGAAAGATCACTGTCAAAGTAATTTTTATTATGAACATGTGTGTAGCTTTGACATTGCTAGTTAAGTCCCCGGAGAGATACTGGTGGAGTACCCTTGAGCAAGGATAAATGTATGCTAAAAAATAATAGTACACCCCTCACATGTCCTTGTGTGACTTTTCCCAAGTAGACCACTGTTGTGACTTATATTGCAAAGAAGTCATACATCGTATTGTTGTAGGTCATTAGGCCTTATGTCACAACGCAATCTTTGTATCTGTGCATGAATTCGGTCATTGATCCTTATGTTTAAGCTCACATGCACTTATGGTCCTTTAACTGAACGATGCCTTGTGTTTCGTACAGTATCCTATTGCTGGTATTGGTAATGACTGTATTTTTTTCTCAAATCCCAGGAATTCCAGCGCTAATCACAATTACTCCTGTAAAATGTCCAATTATATAAATGGGTTAGAGTTGTAGATGAGTGTCAACTATGCAACACATTGTAATGATAGTGTAACCGGACGTTACAGGTCTGAGGAACAGAAAAATAGTTTGTTGCCTGCAAAGCATTCTGGGATTCAGAAACTCAAATTAAAAATCCACTTGCTCAAATGCAGCCCATAGATCGGGGCCGCAAAATAATTTCCCGCGCAATAAACAAGTTTCAAACAAGCCCTTCTGGGAAAATGCAGAGGGGAAAGTATTTACTGGGCCAATTAAGCCTGGGGAACAAGTTAAAATAAAAAGTGATGCGAACAAGCCTCCAGAGATGGGCTTTCTGATGCAGGAACTTGGAGCATTTGGAAATCCGAAGGATGATGCAAATCGGAGGGGTGCCCAGGTATGCCTCTGCGGCCTGGACTGGCACGCCCTGAGTAACATTACTGAGTAGCTTTGCTGAGTAACATTCACGGCCCAGCACACCCTGAGTAACATTACTGAGTATCTTTGCTGAGTGACATTCACGGCCCAGCACGCCCTGAGTAACATTACTGAGTATCTTTGCTGAGTAACATTCATGGCCCAGCACACCCTGAGCAACATTACTGAGTAGCTTTGCTGAGTAACATTCATGGCCCAGCACACCCTGAGTAACATTACTGAGTAGCTTTGCTGAGTAACATTCACGGCCCAGCACACCCTGAGTAACATTGCTGAGTAGCTTTGCTGATTAACATTCACGGCCCAGCACACCCTGAGTAACATTACTGAGTAGCTTTGCTGAGTAACATTCACGGCCCAGCACACTCTGAGTAACATTGCTGAGTAGCTTTGCTGAGTAACATTCACGGCATTTCTCTACACATTATATTATATATGTGACAAACAAAACTTGATTTGAAGATAATATCTGTGCAGTGTGAAGAGCAACTCTTCAAGGTCTTCTCAGAGTGGGCCCCTTTTTCTATTCTTAGTGTGGAAGAAAAGGACTGTAGATGGATCAATCGCACTGCTATGGTGGCACAGGCTGCACTTGGCCGGGCCGCAGGGTAACATGGGTGTCATTGCACAGATTACACCAGCTTCTTGTGTGACTGGGGGAAGACTGGGGGCACGATTAAGGCTTGACAAACACATGTGTCTTATATAAGGGAGATGTATCGATTCACTGGGAGATATCGACAGTGGTGTGTACATCAAGCGGGGCGAGTTCAACACGGTTAATCAGCATGCTGCAGAGATGAGGGAAGGTGGCACTGGGGGAGCTGGGAATGAGGAGCCTTTGGGTAGCAGTTGAGGTTCAGAATAAACGTGTACAGAACGACTACCCACAGTCTCATCCACATATATACATTTCTATAGGTGAATGTCTGTGTTGCACATTTGAAATTCATACATGTACATTTACCACTAATAACTGGATCCAAAATAAACTTGGTCCAGGCAATAGGGACCAAATAATCTCTGTAAATTAAAAATCCACAGTACAAAGGCTTCTTTAAAAAAAAAAAAAAAAACACCCCTCTCAGATGACTTAATTTGCTGTGAGAACCTGCAAATTTCCCCTCCCCCTAGTGTGCTGCTGCTGGCCCCCTCGGCCCGCCGCTGACCCCCCCCCCCCCCACGGCCACCCCACCTGCTGCCGCCCGTGTTTGATTCTCCGTGCGGGCGAGACGGGCCGCCTGACAGCAGAATGGTATCACAGGCCCGAGTGCAGGAATGTGGCTTTCTCTGTCATCATTAAGGGGCTTCCCCCTACGGCGCAGCGCAATGAAAAGTGCGATTTAATGTCCTCGGGGGAGGGGCCGGGGAAGAAAGGCTCAGAGCCTCGCACGCCGTTTCGGAGTGGATCGCTCCAGTTGTCGCCGCGAATGGGATGTCCCGGTGGAATTTGCTATAGATTCCGCCTGAAAAGAAAGGGATTAAGACCCTTTTAGGGATGGAAAGGCAACAAAAGAAGCACTTTTATGATGTAGCACCATAAAATAGAGGGCCTCCATTGTGAGGCTGATTGCAAAAGATCTTAGAGATGACTGGGCCACAATGCCTCCCCCCCCCGTCCCCCACGGCTTTGGCGACTTGTACAAAATGACTTGTCTACATTAGAGCCTGAGTAGGTCTCATTTAAGAAGTAAAGTGGAAGATTATTGGTTTGTTTCTATTTTCTTTACCTAAAGGGGGAGAGAGAGAAAAAGGAGAGGAAAACTCCCAAAGGCAGCCAATGGGGAGATTAGGTCCGTGTGAAAGATCCGGCTAATTTAGAGAGAGTTACCGTAATTAGCCCGCACTCCAGGCAAAGTGGCTTCTGTTGTTACGATTGTCTCCTCAAACCACATTACTGTACGGGAATCCAGTTACAGCCGATAATTGACTGTAAAAAGCAATTAAGGGGGCAGGGTAACGAGCCCGTCACGTCTGTGATTAGTGTACTTTGGAACTTATAAAGTGCTTGCATTATTCATTCGATCAGCCTTTCACCCATTCAGTCCAGTCGTTTAATTAATTATAAATAAAATTATTAATTAACCTGAAGCTTTTGTTTGGTACCAAATGGACGGGATATTTGCGCAGCTGCATTTGTGCCACCTAAGCAAATTACCCTGACATTAACTTTAGCTGTAAATCAACAAGTTACAACTCGAAATGCTATGAAAACTCTCAATTTGAATGAAAAAGTATTTATTGATATTCGAAGTGTTTTGCTTTATACAAAGTTGACTCTACTGGTATCTCTTTACTACTAGTTAATAAAAATGTAACATTCTGCTAGAGTACAGGTACATGAGGCCCAAGACTGTATAATTATAACACCCTGCCACAGTGCTTACTTTGCTCTGTTCATTATATTCAAACAAAGAGTATTATAGACATAAAAAAATTCTAAACTCAACAGAGCAAAATTTATTACAGAAGATTGCAACAGCTATTGCATATTTGTGTATTACAAACACACATATCAGTACTTTTTGATAACGGATAATTTATGAAATATGTGCCAAATGTGTTCCTGGAAAAAATATTTTTGCTATGATATTAAACGATATGGAAAATTCTTTTCTGATTAACAGTCTACGTGCAGGAATCTCGAAGTCATATAAAATATATTGAACACTAGAGGGGGGGCTTACCCACGTCACGGTCAGTGGTGCGTGGGGGCTGCAGCCAATGGGAGTGAAGGCCTTGGACAGAGTGGGGGTCAAAGGTCACGGGGCCCCCACCATTCCAACTTGGAGGCCGAGTCAGATTTTTGTTTTTCTGTTCTGTCTCTTCGGTGCATGCGTCGTGAGAGAGGAATTTTTTTCGGTAGTATTTGCGCTGAACTACACAGCTTCATCAGCGCCTACAAGCGTGCCGTTGTCAGTAGGGGGCTTGAGGGAGGGCTCCGATTCAATTTTCCTGTTTCATCTAAATGTCTGGGGAATGATTTAATTAATTATCATTAAAAAAATGACGGCCGTCGTCTCAGTTGTGAGACGAAGCAACGTTTCACCTTTATCAGACATGACATATGAGATTAGTTTTATTCTGAAACAGGGAAGGAATGGATGAGGTACTGACTGTGAGAAATCCTCAGCCTTCTGTTCAGGCTGTCTTTGTCTGTCAGAATATGAGGGATAAAATCACAAGTACGAATACTGGTGCTTCACCTTAAAAAAGAACTCTAGCTTGGCAAGCAAGGGAGTGAGGAAGTGAGATGAGTGTTATCTTTCAGCTAGGTAGCAGGGAGCATTTAATCCAGAATCATCTCACAATACATTTCTGGTTTAAGTATCACTGGAATAGGCCGAATCAGTTATCAGTCGTAACTGAATATGTAAGACAGGGGCAAGATTATTTGTTTTCCATCTGTCTGTTTTCTATAGCTCCTTTTCCAAAAACAGGATTATGGTTATTTGTGTTTTGTAAACTGACAGTTGGTTGGCTTTTTTTATGCCTCTCTCTGATTGGTTGCAGATCAGGTGATCATTCAGAGGCTGCCATTCAGAAAGGGCATAATGATGATAAAATACTGATGGAGGCCATGTCAGTACCTCAATATATGGAACCTCACAGTTGTCAAACCCGTAGTGCTTATTCCTATATGGTGATACCATCGACGTGAGTTTGCAGACCTTAGCGGCAAAATGGAAGAATGCAGAGACATTGAGCTGGAAATTCAGCCAGAGATTTTGGATTTTCTTTTTTTCGTCCTGCCTTTTTGTAGCAAGAGAACATTGCATTCCTACCTGTGCTGGTTACAAATCCTCAAGTAAAGCAAGACAGCTTGAAAACTGTGTAATACACAACTGTTGACTTTCTGTCGCTGACAGCGGTTTTATACAGAGCACGTCCAAATTTGTTCTCACCAGAAAACTTTCAGCGAAAACTCTGGTGGCTGAAACGAGTTGTATAATAGAATAACTTACTATCATGTACGCAAAATAATTCACGTTCATTACTGTCATTTCAAGACGTATAAACGCATTTTTATTCCCTTTTTGTAACACGATTTCCTTGTGTGTTTAACCTACCGGCTGTATTAACCGGTTTATTTCAGAAGAATGCATAACTCTTGCCCACTGAATTTTTGTTAGTTGATGCAATAATCTTTCCTCTTGCCTGTTATTACACTCCAGATAATACTCACACAGTATTATATGAGTTGCTGTTCCCTATCCATATCCGTATATTAATTTCCTATAAACCCATTAGGTCAAACATAACGATTCATTGTGACCTTCTATTGGTGCTTTACAGAGAAGAGCTACCTTCATTCTTTGTCTTTCCGCCTGGATTTCTCCTGTTCAGGGCTGAAGAAAGCTGTGATGTGTGAGTCCTCCGTAGCCTTTTACGCCAGCACGCGGAGAAGATCCCGCTATCGCGGCCTTCCATCCAAGGCCAGCCACTGCGAATTATCAGCAAGTCGCGCAAGTGCATTAGTCAGCTGCAATTCCTCTTTCACTCCTTTTCATTTATCCCCCTTTCGTTCACTTCTCCATCGTTAGCTTGTAAGGTCTTACAGATTTGAAAACTTAAATTGTTGCTTTGTCAATTCTTTTTTTACGTTAAGCGTACATGTATTTCTTTATATATATATATCCTATATTGTCCTCTCTTCCCATCCTACAAGCATTTTCTGAAAACAATGTGACCATAAATCCCACAAAAACGATTATCATTAGTTAACTTACTTTTTATATATGGATTTAAAGTGAAATATTTTCAGCCTGCTGCTCAGTTACAATGAAATGAATTATGGGACAGATACTGCATATAAATGGTAACAGAGACAGAAGATGAGAATAATAATAATAATAATAATAATAATAATAAAAAAAAAAAATCCTGCTAATTGGATTTATTTCCCATACTGAAGCTGAAGTAGATTGAAAAAAAAAAAAAAAAACATCTTGTGAAATGTAAGAAGCTTCACATGATAATTAACGTGCTATTTTTAGCTTTATTTTTATTGGGCTCTCTTAGAGTTACCGTAGAGGGGAAACTGCATTGAGCAAAGCAGCAATACATGTCGAGATGTACGTTATCTTCGAAGCAGATGATGTCACGTTTAATCTCAGGACAGTGATGCTTCTTTTGAGAGCTGACCCTATACCCTCCTGTTCGGAAGATGGATAGCCCATCCTTGGTGCCCAACATGAGTACGGAAACTGATTTGCAAATGATGGTGGTTTCGGTTAATACTGTGTTTCTCCAGACGGTCCTTGGGGAGCCCCAGACGGTCCACATTTTTGTTCCCTCCCAGCTCCCGGTACGTGGACCGTCTGTGAGTCCCCAAGGAAAGCTTTGAGAAACGCTGGTCTAACTCAAACTGAATTTTAGGCATCCAATTAAAATATGGTTTGTTGACCATTCCGCCCCTGTTAAGAACAAATTTAAATCTAGTAATCAAGTTCAGAATTCTTTAAAATTCATCTACTAATGTTTTAATTATCCATTGTGAGACATACTCACCACTTCCTAAAACTGCTTGACAGTCCTGCAAATCTTTTGTCGGACAGGAAAAAAAAAAACATTTGTTGATCCTACATTACTCTATGTGCCAACTCTGCCCTGACCCGCGGTGAACTTTGAGTCAGGGGCTACAGTAACCCAGCTGTCTGCCTAGCAAACCATCTCGAAGGGCTCCTATAATTCCTCTCTCGAGTGATTAATGCCTGGCGGGGGGAGATTTTCTTCTGTGGTGGGACGCATGCCTTACAGTCTTTATGCTGTGCATTCAGATGTTCCGGTCACTTCCTGCCTGAGCTTTTATCGCCGGTCATGTAAACTTTCCCGTGACACCCTTCTTTTTTGGTTATGATGTAGCATGTCAGGAACCACTAAGTGGACGTGGATTTTTATTTTTAACCACTTTGAGAGTTTTTTTTTCTTACTAATCGTGAGAAATGACTCGGTTCTCGCCCTGACGTCTGTGCCGGCTGGGAACTTTCCGCTCGGCACTGTGTCAGGTGAAACTCGCATGTGCTGGAGGGGCGGCTCCTCGCCTGAGCTGCGCTCCAGCGCTGGAATCGCAGGTCTAGCCTGTGCCGATCTCCGCTCAGCTGCTGTGAGGGGCTCTCCAGGTCTCTGTGCCTCTCTGCATCCCTCCCGCACAAGCTTGTAGCACTCGATACTGAATACAGAAGAACCTTCATTCATATCACTATAGCTAGTACTGCTAGTGGTAATTAACTCTTCATTTTTTTTATATTCTTTTAACACACTGACTTTAATTTCTCCCTTTATTATAAAAATATACCGTCTTTGGGAGATACCATTGGATTGCTTTCCTCTTTCATGCCCCGTTAATTTATTTAGCAAAATGAACCAAAAGTGTCCATATACCGCAAGAGCCATGCGGAAAAAGGACTTCTCATATGAAATGCATTTTAGGTGTTTTTAATCAAGCAGATGCGGAAATCTGAACGTAAACAGGGGCTCGCATGCGAAAACTCAAATGACGTGAGAATGCGACAGGCAGAGGGTGAAATCATTTCCCATTTCCCACTGCACCCCAGCAGTCCGAAGGTAAAAAGGAAAAAGTGTGCTGCCATACCTAAATCAGGGAAAGTGTGTGGAATGGCTATAAACCCCATTTCCCATCGAGGAGGCAGAGCAGTAGCACACGACCAAAGACAGAAGAAACGACTGGTTCCTAAACTGAATGTGGCAAATGGCTGGAGAACCAGTGAAGTAAATACAGTTCGCCTTTATCTGCCCCAAATTCGCTAGATACGTAAAACGCTGCCCAGAGAATATCCTCGTTAATCTTCCATACCCTTGGATAAACTGCTACAGGAAACCATCTTTCCACTGACCCCTCGACTCACCCTGGGTTGCTACAAGGTCATTTCTTTTTAAGTAGATGTTTTTATTTTCTTTCATCTTCAAGGGGAGATGCTGACCTTGGGCTTTGTTGATTGTATTCTTTTTGGATGTGTGATCTACAAATACACCACACAAATAGCGAAGTTTTCTAGGATTTCAATTTTTTTTTCTCTTTGAAATACAAAGGTCTCGTTTCATTGTTGAATTTATGCGGGAGAACCTTTTTTTTAATTTTGAAAAATATAATGAAATCATTCATATTCTCTTGACAGGATGAACAATACCTTCTGTGTTGTCAAATATGACATTTCATGTGTTATTAAAAAATGCAAGTAATGTTCTTTTGACTTTTTCCATGCCTGAAAATGGCTTATTGCTTGAACAAAAACTGGGAAAAAAAACATTAATTTGAAAAGAATTGATGTTGGACTTGTTTAGTGCTTCTGTAATTTTTTTATGGAAGCATTTATGTCAGAGTGATTTAAGGAGCATTTTTACTTAACCACTAAATAAATCTGAAACATATTATGAAATACGGCACAAGGTGACCACTTTGCCTGTTTAATGTTGTTTACCTTACATGCACATTTAGTTTTTTTTTCATCAAGGTTACAAAATCAAGCTTCTAAACAAGTCGTGAAAGCCATTTTGAATGGTCTGACATTTTTTCATACATTTCTTCCCAGTAAAACTCTTATCATGAACAAATAAACACAACTGTATTTCTACTCTCCATAAAAACTATGAACATTTTTAAAATACAAGTATATTGGTGCAGTCCTCACGAGTACTCAAGGTGCACTTGATTTTTGTAAAATAACACAAGACAGCAACCTGGGCGGGGGATGACGGAGTATAAATCGTACCACATCTGAGGTAAATTTAGTCAGATACATCCGATGCTATTTGCAACTATTTTTGGGGGGTAAATGACTGAATTTTTATTTTATTTTTATTTTTTCTTGTTTTTATCTCTATTAAACAATGAGGCTAAGTGTAACTCACTGGCTAATGCAAAACTTTAGCAGTGACATGGTGCCTTAACAGTGAGATGGTAACTTGAGCAGTGTAAGAATAGATTAGTATTAGTATCCTAGCAGGGACTCGGTCACCTTGGAAATGGCACAGTGCTTCAACAGTGAGACAAGCATCTCCATAGTGACACAGTGCTTCAAAAGTGACACAATCACCTCCATAGTGGCACAGTGCTTCAACAGTGACACAATCACCTCCATCGTGACACAGTGCCTTAACAGTGATACAATCTCCATTGCAGTGACACAGTGCTTCAACAGTGATACAATCTCTATCGCAGTGACACAGTGCCTCAAGAGTGACATAGTCACCTTCATAGTGACACAGTGCCTAAACAGTAACATAGTTACCATTGCAGTGACACAGTGCCCAAGCAGTAACATACTGTAGTCACCATTGCAGTGACACAGTACCTCAAGAGTGACATAGTCATCTTCATAGTGACACAGTGCCTAAACAGTAACATAGTCACCATTGCAGTGACACAGTGCCCAAACAGGAACATAGTCACCATTGCAGTGACACAGTGCCCAAGCAGTAACATAGTCACCATTGCAGTGACACAGTGCCTCAACAGTGACATAGTTACCTTCGTAGTGATGCAGCGCTTTAACAGTGACATAGTCACATTCGTAATGTTGCAGTGCCTTAACAGTGATAGTCACCATTGCAGTAACACAGTGCATCAACAGTGACATAGTCACCATTACAGTGACACAGTGCCTCAACAGTGACATATTCGCCATTACAGTGACACAGTACCTAAACAGTGACATGGTCACCATTGCAATGACACAGTGCCTCCACAGTGACATAGTCACCATTGCAATGACACAGTGCCTTAACAGTGGCATAGTCAACTTTGTAGTGACACAGTAGCTTAGCACTGACCTAGTGCCCTAGCCGTGACACAGCACCTCACCATTAACATATTGCCCTAACAGTGTCATACCCACGTTAAGTGACCAAGGCCCCTTGAAAATGAGGGTGGACCTTCAGAGTAACATGATGTATTAGCAGTAATACCTACCAGTAGTACAGAATTGACATAGCACCTTAACATAGCAGGCCTACAATCACACGGCAGCCTGGAAATGACTCAGCAGCCCAGCCAGTGACTCTGTGGCACTGAACATCGCTACATCGCCACACGTCCCTCCAACACCTAGACGTTTGCTCTTATCACTAATTGCTGTTACTCTGGCAGCTGTGCTATGCTCCCAGACGTACCTAAAGCATGATTCATTAGTGCGAGTGAACATACGCCGTTCCAAATTTTTATGTGTAGGCCTCACTGACCTCCCACAGTCTGTAGTATCTTCTTTCTCAAATGCAGGCATGTACGTCCAGATTCTGAGATCAGTCACAGATGTGCTCTTCCTCTTCAGAACGTCCATCTTTTTGAAGCTGACGGCATGTAGAACATACATGGGGAGCAACGTAAGTGGAAATAAACCTTACAGAAGCTGGAATCTGGAGCCCTGGATGGTATCACATGATGTGGCGGTGTTTGAAGAGCGGAACTATGATGAGCGTTGTATGTTACATGACAGCTAACACCAGTATTCAAAGTCATAACACAACCCTGTTAGAATGACAGGCCCTATTACCTCTCCTTTACGTATAACAGGAGCATAGCAACTTCAGGTCGAAAACCACAAAATGCTTTTACTTATAACGTCAAAGGGACGCAGTAAATTGATGACTTGCCATGTTTACATTGCAGGAGCATCACTGCAAAGGCAACGCGAGTCTGTGTGTCAGCCGAAGATTTTCCGGAGCCCCGTCAGGACGGTTTTTGATGAACTTCAGCGGGGGCTCTCCAGTGTTTGGCTTCTCCCGTATTCTCCACAATCCTCCCCCGGTCCCCCGACGACGCAGCAGATGTTTGGATTACAGCTCTGTAAACTATGTCAGAATTTCAATCTTTACTGTCTGTTTATTATCCTCCGAGGGTGATATTACAAATGTTCTCATGTACAGATATCGCAAGCGATGCGCGCCTCTGTCTGCGTGGGAGACGGAATAACAGAGTTTGCGATGTAAGTACGCACGACTTTATATATCTCCCAACGTCATGGATAAGGAAGCTGTGCTTTTAATTAAAGCCGACAAGCTTTCGAATCATTCTGAGCCCCATTCTGGCCCCAACGAGGCTGAAGAATAACGAACTATCGCTATGGGAATAACGAACTGCTAACTGGCTTAATATTAACATCACAGTTTGCTTCATCTTCTTAATTATGGTCACACATAGCGGTATCCTGAAGCGCACATGCACTCATATTAGCGTCACCGAAAAGGAGCCTCCAATCCCTGAAACTCACGTACGGGTATTTTAGCCTCAGCCACGGAACTCCATGCCAGCGCCCTTCAATTCCCGTCACTCTCGTTCGCCCTTGCTGGCTGGGCTCCGTCCCTAAATAATCAGTGAAATGACCAGTGCATATAAATAAATGCATTTGGACTACTTATGGGCACTTTGTATGTCTGTATCAGCTCAGGTTTGCGCTGGGAGAGGTCAAAACCGCGTGGTCAGAATCAAAAGTGATGATGAATGCTTTTCCCGCCGAGAGCCGGACGGAATGTCCTTGGATTTAATCAAAACTATTTGTTTTTAGGCAGGCCTTGCCGTTGTCTCTTTTGCTCTTGTCCACTGATAGCCTGACATTAATGACATCGTAAATCATGGGAAGTGCAGCTTCGGGTTTGGTAACTTTGGGACCGGCTGATATGGCTGTTCATCTCAGGAATGCCAGATAAAGGTCACGTCGGAGCGCGGCGTGCGGCCGCCAATGCCGGCTGGATCGCCGCGGAATCGACTCACGCTGCAGCCATATAAAGTAACACCACTGAGGACATTCAGATCGAAACATTATCGGGAGAGTTAACAGTTACTGTTTAACATCTGAATCATCGGGCAGTAATGATCCTGTCTGTTTCTGCCCTTTCCGGGAGTTTCCTCATTACTCCGGAGTGTGAAATATCTTCCCCACAAAACAGACTGCAGCCTTTTTCCTGGCATGGATTTCGTAAACTTTCCCGCTTCATATGTGTGTTGTGTCTTTTGACGAAATTCCAGATATCCTCAGAGGATATTATGTAGCATTTCATAGAAGCAATCCTTTTACAATAAAGTTCAAACATACCACCCGATTGTTTCTGATCTGTTTTGTTGCCTGAACCTTTCGGTCTTGTACAGTATACATGTATGTTGCTTTGGATCAGTTCATCCGTAAATTGAGAAAAAGTGATATGTAAGTTAGGCAGCTGTAGAGGATCAGTACAGTGCACAGTACTACTTTGTATCATCCATTCATCTTTTTGTATCTACCATCCATCCATCCATCCATCCATCCATCCATCTTCCTACTGCTAGAAGGTCAGGGACGGCACAGGACAGTAGACAGCGTTAGACCCTGGAGAGATCGCCCGCTCATCGCAGGTCACAGATGTATGTACCATTATTGTTTTTTTTTTTTCTTTTTTTGAGTGCATAAAATATCTGTTGTTTATTGGTTAGCCTGGACATTGTGCATGTCAGCTTTCTGCTTGCTACCAGTAGGGGGCGGCGTGTGGCTCAGTGGGTCAAGGTGCTGCGTCTGAAATGGGAAGATCGCCAGTTCTAATCCCAGGGTCGACAAAGTGATGCCACCATTGGGCCCCTGAGCGAGGCCTTTAACCCCAATTGCCCCAGGGACCGACTGACCCTGTTTTAACAAAGAAACAAAAGCATTCGATAAATACATTAAACTGTAAACTACTTAGGCTCTTTGTCGCGTTGCTTTGCAGACCTGGCTGAACATTTCTACTTGAAGGGCCCCACAAATTCAGCCATCACTGACCTAAGATCAAGAGCTGTGTGTTTTTAGGTGTGTGCTCATTTTAGAGGTGATTTAAGCCGTTTATTTCTGCTGCGACGGATGTGTAAATCAGCTCGGTTAAGTGTCGCTGTTATTCATGTGACATAAACATAATTACTCCGCCTATGAACATGTGCTGGACACGGCAGTGTATTCATCCGTCCTAATGAAAGCTCGTAAAGAAGAATGCATCATAAGCGGAGATATGGAAGCGGGGTCTTCATCTGAAGGCTCTGCGGCCGAATGGCAGCCATAATTTATAGTGTTTCCAGCTTCTCCTTATTCAATAAGGGGCCCCCGTCAGCCCCTTTTATATTCTGGGTTCGATCGGGACCCGAAGGCCATCAAGAGGGCCGAGAGGATGAATACTCGTATTAATCCCCTGATTTCCATTTAAAATGCGGAATCGACTTGATTAAGCTTTGATGCTGAATAATTATATGGCAAACATGGGGGGGGGGGGTCTAGGAAGATTGCAGATTGGGCCTTTGGGAAATGCCTTTTTGGGGTGGGGGGGTGGGGGGGGTAGGGGGTCAAAGGGAAGCATTGGCCATGACTGAGATGATGAATCCTTCAGCTTTTCGCTTATGCAATTAACAAGCCACACTTCTATTAATTTGTGGCCCCCAGAGAGGCGAGTGGTCAGATATGGCAGAGGCCATTGGTCAGAGGTCTGGGTCAGAGGTCGAGCCAGGAGTAGCAGCTCAAGTCAAATGGGGAAACTAGCCAAATCCGGATTCAACTGGATGCTCATTTCATACACACACACGTGTGTGTGTGCATGTGTGAGTATGTGTGTATATATATATGTATATATATATGTATATAGTCAATTTGTCAACCTATCCGATGACTTTAAACTGTTTATATATTGAGATTTGACAATGTTTTGATTATTAGACACATTTTCTTTATATTTTACACTGAAAATAATTGATTATAAATTTTTTAAAACTCCTAAATTGAGTCCATTATATGCTACTGTAACACAGTATGACTTTTTAAACAGTACAGACTATTTTTAGTTCAATAAAACAAAAACCTTAAAAGGCATGCCTGGACTGACTGTCATCACATTTATTTGAATCTGTTGTTTTGGCTCCATGTAATTAATCTAAGTAGCTGTTAAATGTATTACTGTGAAGGTCTAGATGTCGATCTCTCCGAGTCCCTTCCACTATAGCACTGGAAAGTGCGCCGGAACAGATCAGATGAGCTTAATGACTTCTACATGCAGGAAGCTGGTTAATGTTCTGAAGCCTTAAGACAGCATTATGATTCCATGGTTTAGCTTCAGCATCTCTCGTTGATCTGCAGCTATTTACAGAAAGCCGAGGTTCCCTGTGACTTTATATTCACAAGCTGTCGGCCATAAAATCTGGAACCTTCGAGCATGTTGAGATTCACAACGATTTTCAATGCTTCAGGAAGATGCACCTTGGAGTTTTAACATTTACACCCGTTTACAAATTAATTGAAACAAGTTGTCGCACAGACATGCATGCAGTGGTTTGGGACCCTCTGGTTTGCACAGCCAACAGGGCAGAGAGTACACCGAGTGGATGGACACTGAGCCCACAGACTGGCAGGCCTGCTCGGGTGGAGTTAGGGCTGGGTGGATGGACAGACTGGCAGGCCTGCTCGGGTGGGGTTAGGGCTGGGTGAATGGATAGACTGGCAGGCCTGCTCGGGTGGAGTTAGGGATGGGTGGATGGAGAGAGGAGGTACTATGCCCACTGACTGGCAGGCCTGCTCGGGTGGGGTTAGGGCTGGGTGAATGGACAGACTGGCAGGCCTGCTCGGGTGGAGTTAGGGCTGGGTGGATGGAGAGAGGAGGTACTGTGCCCACTGACTGGCAGGCCTGCTCAGGTGGGATTGGAGCTGGGTGGTAAGACTGTGAATCAGTTTCACGTTAATGGTCTTGGAGTGTTTCCCATGTTGTGGTGACGTTTTCTCAGGTTCTTTGGATTCACCCACAGTCCAGTAGCACAAGTTTAACTGTAGTCTGCAAATTCCCCACAGGCGTGAATGCTGTGTGTGTCCAGCAACGTCCAGGCACCCCATCCTGGGTTATTCCCCTACAATTTTTATCATATAGATGCGACAACATGTTTCAGTTAATTTGCATAAGGGCGTACAAGGGTGATCCATTCATATTCAAAGCAGAATCAGTGGTAGAGGGAGTCCTGCGGCCTTTCACAGGAAGAGCAGGGCGACGGTCTGACGACGCCCAGGAGAGGATGAAGACACAGACGTGCATCCCAGACGTGGTCACACTCGGGGAGGTGTAGGACGCCGGCCTGCGGCCGTCAGTGAAGAGCAGAGAGCTCTAACGGAAGGCGCTCCAACGCAGCTCCAGAAATGGGGAATTTATTAGTGCAATTAGTTGGGCAGTCAACGTTCACGACTGGGAAGGTGACAGCGAGTGCTTCTAAGAGAAGGAGTGGCCTCAGGGTTAATGTGCTACAAAATTGCAAGAAGAGCTGTCAAAACTAACATCGGTTGGGAGCCGCCCACGTCCCGACAGGGGTTACCGTCTCTTTCATGTCGGGGCAAAAGTATTCCCACATGTTTGGCCGTTCCCTTAATACTCCAGGGGACATATTTCATGTCAGCGCTGTACAACTTCAAAACATTTCCATGCTTTACTTTTTCGGTGTGTGTGTGTGCGTGTGTGTGTGTGTGTGTGTGTGTGTGTGTGTGGGGGGGGCTCACAGTCAGCATTTACAGTCATTACTAAAACACAGGTTCTATATGACTGACCTCCCTGATTATCCAAATATTTCAATCTGTCACAGTGCAGTTAACGAAATCCCAGGTATAAGTTTTAGTCCTTCCCCCCGTTTTCTGCGGTTCCATTAACACATTCCTGCTAGATTTTATCACATGTGTTGCCTCTTAGCGATGTAGCTATTTTTACCGCCGTTCATGTTGTAACATCACCAGGGTGGACTTGCCATGTGTGTAACGCTCATTTTGCAGGAGTATTAATTAGCATTTGGGAGTAGGCCTGCTCTCGGAGAGACGTCCGCCGTTCAGCAGTCTCCGTTTAGCTTCGGGAAGGCTCGTGACTCAGGTAGACAGAGATTCATATGGCTTAGAGGGTCTGGCCACTCCTCTCATATGTTAATGGTGATTCACCGATTTGACGGATGTTGGCGTTGAGTGCCCCCCAACCCCCCTTTCTGACAGAGCTGCGTGGTCTGCCCCCCCCCTTCGCCCCCACACCTCACCCTTCCTGCAGAAGTTTTTGACGCGCTACATGTTGATGATTCTCTACAATGGTGCTGTGGGGGTGGGGGTCATCCTCACAGAGGGTAATAGGGGCTTAAGCCCGGCTCAGCAAGCTTATGCAGATACCTTGACCTTTCTTTCCGAGGTCAAATAGCCGCTTTGCATCCATCCTCCGAGTCTCACCCCCTCACCTGTAGCCACCCCCCCCCCCCCTCACCCCAACCCCCCCCCCCCCCACACACTGACCACAGATGCCCTCTCTCGGAAACCAAAAATAAAGTGTGTCATCATGCAGTGTAAGAAAAGCGTTGGGTACAAAATCACAATAATGTCGCGGGTAAGACGCGCAATGGCTTTTCCGAAAGTAGCCGCAGAGAGCATTAGCCTTTGCTATAATCCATGGAGACTGAGGAGGGGAAACCTTGAGGACATCACCCACCCCGAGTGCAACCGTTTATCGAGTCCTGTCATTTCCCAGCATCCCCCAGTCGCGCAGGGGAGGCCGCTGACGTCTGCCGTCGAGTTCGCGGTAGCATGCCGCTAGTCTTCCGCTCCCCCTGCCTCTTCATTTTGCCCCCGTAGTTTGATGTAAACACGCGCCGTGCCCCTCAGGGGATCCTCGGTGATTGGCACCAGACAAACGCGCTTTGACGCAGATCCTGCACCGATCTTCGCACAGGGAAGAGGAGGGGCGGGTGGCGTGGAGGTGACGCCTAGCTCCATTCGCCTCCCGCACGTGTGCTAGATGCGACGCAGCCGTTTGCGGGCAACACGGTTAACCTCTACCGTGGATTCCTCACCTCCGGCCCCGGCGGAGATCTCGCAAAGACCGCGGGGAGGTGTGGCCTGGCCGCTTTTCGGGTGCCCGGGCACATTTTAGGCGCCGCTTTTGCCCGCGATGTCACCGAATTCCAAAGCCGTCTGAGGCCTGCGCTACGAATCCCGCTGCCGGATCCAGCTTATTAAAAACTTTCCAAATGTCACGTCCCCTGGAGCGTCAGGCAGCCTGTCACCTCCTCCTCCTCCTCCTCCTCCTCTTGTATTTGGGGAGTTTTCGGCTGAGCCCCCCCACCCCCCTCCATCCGCTTCATTTTCATTGAAATGCAGAGTAAGGAGGGAGTAACTCTGTTGGGGACCACAGCGAATTTAAACGAAAACACACACACGCACGCACGCACGCACACACACACACACACACTTGTACTTATCTAGTGTTTATGTATGAGGACAGGAAAAATATTTGACCTGTATGCAGATTTCCCCCCCCCCCCCCCCCCATCCTCGAAACGGCTTGTTAAATTGGCTTGTAGTGCATAGTAAAAAGACCCTTTGTCGAGTGTGCTGTTGGTCTTTATTTATTTGCCTCTGTGGGGTTTTTAGCGATGATTCAGGCCCCAACAACGGATGTAGGGGGACGTTTCGTTAGAAAGCTGCATATTTTTATTATTATTATTTTTTGACGTAATGGCCTGACGGGAGCGTGGATTGCAGGACTGGACGTATCTCGGGAACGCCATGCCGTAGAATGTTCCGTCACGTTTTAACGGGAATTTCGCAGAGATGCAGCGGGACTTCGGTTTTATTTCCGTAATAAATTCAGCGGAGCTGCTCCTCGGAGTCGTTGTACCTGTGACACCAGCAAGGTGACTGCTGTAATGGCGGGTGACACGGACATAAGTGTGAAACAGGCCTCAGTGACCTGTACCAGGGCTCGCAAAATTTGTCAGTCCCTGGTACCACTTCGAGTAGGTGTTGTGTTTGATTTTGGTAGCACGAAATGAATTTTGACTGGCCCAAATTTTAAAAATGTGTGTATATACTTCAAATCAATTTAAAACACAAAAAAAAACATTCAAAAATTCAACGTGGAAACGCATTCTAAAGGCTTCTTAGAATCTTAGAGTTCTTATCGTTTTGTGTTATGCAAACCGGCCATCAAATAGGACAGCGGCAACATTAACCAGGCATCGAGGCACCAGCAGTGAACTTGGGACACAGCAGTCGGTCAACATCACAGACGCCGAGAGAGGAAAGCGGCCGCACATGCAGCGATAAGATAAATTGACGAAGAAGTTGCCTTTAAAACATTAATTTTCAAACGTATTCAAACCATAATTATTGTAACACCAGGCACAGCAGTGTAATGTTAGCATGACAGCACAGACCGATGTGACTGCTTAACGCTACCATAACATAACATATAATACAATAAAACATAATAATA
>JAABNY020000119.1:28780684-28792177 GCA_015164015.2 Brevimyrus niger
ATCTATCTATCTATCTATCTATCTATCTATCTATCTATCTATCTATCTATCTATCTATCTATCTATCTATCTATACTTCACCTTTTACTGTCTTCCATTGGGCGACCTTACACGAAACATCCGAACATATGAAATTCATGAAATTCTTTCAGAGTTGGACATTTCAGCCACTGCATGCGTGGTATTTTTATTGAAAACTTTCCGTGTGTTTTTGTTCCAGCGGAGGCTGAGATAAGATCTATTTCCAGTGAAGAGATTGTCCGACGCTGATTTGTACCAAAGTTTGGGTTACTTATTCAAGGACTGACGTCAGTACTAATGAAACTCTTTCAGTACTTAGTGGCCATTTACTCTTTTGCACCTTGAAAAACCCAGTTCCAGATGTGTGTCTCTAAACCTGACGTGCAGTTTCCTCACAATTGAAAGTGATAAGATAGTTCCGAAGCACTTTTGTTTTCTCCCTTTTTGCTTTCCTCAATTTTTAAACTTGTGTTAAACTTGCTTAAAAAATCTATACCGCAGTTCATCTGCCTGCAGGAAGAAAGTCCGTACTGTCCCTCGACTGTTACTTTGGATTGGAAAGAACCCCAATTCCACTGAAGCCAAGTTTCACATATCATTAAGTGTATAAATTTAGTCCACTTACTTCTTAGAAACACCATCGCAGCTGCATAGAACTTGCACTCGTTGTCGAAATGTATCCTTTTATTGTAGTAGCTATAACAAAGCACTTTTTTTTTGCTGTTCAGTGTAAACAATGAGCAATTTTCAGAGAACTTAGGAACAGTGAGTAAAGCATCTGATAAATGTTAATTCTAGCATTGTTTGATATAAATGTAACAGTATTTTTTTTATCGATTGAAACTCTATACGAAAAGACCGCGATCATTAAGGAGTTCTGTGTGCGTCATTAGGTTTTTCGTAATTTCATTTTAGTTTCATAATCTCGTCTTATTCTTTGCATATTCTTCATATTCAAAATTTGAAACACATTCTTAATTAATGGACATTGCACCTTTTGGAGAAATATAGCGAAAATATGCATGGAATATAGATAGAATATAGAAAATATGCATGGAAAAATACAACAATGGAATATTTTCTGTTCACGCGCGCCTTATGTATTGTGCTTTACGTGCAGTTGAATAAACGGCATCAAAATATTAAAAATGACAATTGGTTATAGTAACTGATTTGAATTCCGGTAAAAGCGAGTCCTCCTCTAGCTACAGTACATGAATATCTCCCTTTGAACTTTATTAATATATAACTTTCCTTCGTTTTGAACGTGACTATAAGAAGTTTGACTTTGGTCATGGTGCCTAGTGAAATCGCCGAAGCATATTATTTCATTTGTCATTCCTTAAACACAAACTTAATGAACACGTATCAATTGTCTGGGTAGTGCTGACTAAAATAAAACAAAAAATTACAAGTACAACGAGTAAGAAACGCATAATATTATTCATAATATTTATTGTTTAACTCCGGTTGAGTTGATGCAAAATGTAATTTGCAGTTCATGTAATTGATGTAATGGTTACTTAATTACCATGCCATTTATGATTCTGAACTGATATTAACGAGCTACTGTTTATTTTAAGGCAAGACTCGTTCCATAAAAATAATGCTACCAATAAAAGCATGGAAATTGAGTGCCAATGCCACGAATATTATGCCGAATTCCTCCGTATTAAAGGAATGTTAGAGAATCGGAGAAGACTACAGTTAACTGCCTGTAAGTGGGACTTGATGTGCCGCTACTGATTGTGCTGCTAGCAATCTGAGAAACTAATTTCAATGCAACTGAAAGTAAAGGAAATAAAACAGCTGATTACGTTAGTCAACTTGCGGCTACCAGCCATGGTTTGTCTAAAAGATCCTACAGACAGCTGAATGCTTCTTCTTCGCTGATTTAAACATGGGCGTTTTATTTTCACAGAGATTCTTCTTTGCATTATTTACAAGTTATATGATTTCATTGTGTTTTCATTGCGCCCTCAGCTTAAGCTGAACAATCGATCTCGTCATCTTATTGATCGATTGAAGGCAGCTTCCAATGTTACCCTTTAGCAATCAGGCAAGCGCCTCGGGTGTTCAGAACTGAGTCATAAACGAGACGGTTACCTTTAATATCACTTCAGAAATAAGCCCCGCTAGTGACTGAAAATACAATCTACAATATCAGCAAGTGTCGAATATGGAAATATTTTTGAATGCTGTCCATATTGGATACAAACTCCCTACTGGATACAAAGACAGATGAGACCATGCATATCATAACATGAATATCTTCCCCCAAACTATTATTATTATTATTATTATTATTATTATTATTATTATTATTATTATTATTATTATTATTATTATTATAGAGTGAAGGCTAGTATGCAAATTGTTGTTTTAAATGACACTGATAGTTTAGGATTTGGTAGCAATCGCCAACATAATACACGATAGGTCGCCAGATGAACTGAAACATGAAGTTAACATGTAAATAAATTTCACATATCAGTAATTTCTTTCCTTGCTTTATATCTCCATTATTAGTCAAGATGACGGACATTGAATTGCCTTCATAATCGCTTCACGACTTTATAGCGTCTAAATGCCGAAGGATATAATGAGATAATAAATTCCTTTAGACTTTTTCAACGTTTCTTCATAGTCCGAATAGGCCTATATTAGATTAGTAAACATGCCTGCTAAAAGTTTCCGTTTAAGTTCGATGTGCTAAACTTGTGACGGGTGGGCGAAGATTCTTCTTATAAGTGCTTTATAATTCAGTACAGGTGAAGAATTGACAGAAAAAAAGCCGCAAAAAGTTCAACTTGAACTTACCTAACGTTTAGTTGATTATCTTGCAACTTGCACAATATCAATAGGCCTACTTAATATTTAGCGATGTCAGGGGTTTGACCTGAAAAAAATGTAAGGCTTTAATAATGACATATCTGGAGTAAATATAAAATTTGTTTTTGTTTGCGTGTATTACTAATTGTTATTTTGAGAGGGCGAAGTTACACAAAACTGCCTCGAGTACTCACTACAGCTTGTTGTACATTACAAACGTAACATATTTTCAGATCAAAATACAAATCTAAAGTGAAAGAAACACATCTTACTGCAACCTATAAGCGTGCCATATATGTTCATATCGACTATTACGACACGTTTTAACTACGTGATATTGTAAGTCACTGTAAGCTTATTTTAAGCTATATTATTAACATAGTATGAACATTGTATTTTTCCGGTATTTACGTTTAAGATTATTAAAAAAAAATACGAATTGTAAATATCAATTATAAATCGTATTAGCCGCGTTCTCTTTCTGTAGCTCGGCGGGTAAGATTCTTACACACCATTTTGCTTTAGTTATTTTTCCCCGCAGCACTTCACCGCATGATTTTAAATCAAATTTATAAACAGGCCCGATTGCATATAAAGAGTGTCATCATATTAAAAAAGGTTCGCATTTTATTGCACATTTTAAAATATCGAATGCATAGCTATACACAACTAAAATACGCGATTATAGCCTTGGTTATTCGGATGGAATGAACTGTCGAAAGCCGCAATTTTGACAGTTGCGCCCTGGGACTTACACAAACGAGCACGATTCGTCTCGGTGCTGAGACTTTGGTCTCGAATGGTTTAGAATTTGGCTTGATATCCTTAGACAGATAAGCTGTCCTGGACGATTTGATTTCCTTACTGATACGTATGAAGCTCGGATCAAGATTAAGCCGCAGCATAAAACAAGTGGCTGGCTGTTTCTAAGCATCCGAGCCGCCCTTAGTTAGCGATCCTCTCTCCTTTCAGCCGCCAGATCGCATGTCTTTTATATTTCCTGTAACTTTTTTTATGGTCACTGCCTCTTGGCTCTGGGGTCGCCGCACGTTCTACTTTCATCATGCAGGCGCGCGCACCGTGCAAATTGAAAGTTTAGTTCAATTACAAGAGAGACTCTCCCATCGATCTTTAAAATTATATATAATAGTGGCTTTGCAACCATTCCGTGTGTTGTACGATTTAAGATATCATATTAACCTATTAAAGTACATTTATGGTAAATAAATGGTAATTTACAGCAATCGTGTATACAATTTGTAGTAAACCAATGTTTACTTGCCCATTTGTTCGTTTTTTAAAACAACTGAGCATAGCAAAGGTTACGGAGAAAACGTAGGTTAAGTAAGGTAATTTTAATAAGCTCAATATTTATGCAATAAAATAGTTTTAGTTAAACCGTGGGTATTAAGCGTTAATTGCCGCCGTCAGACTTTTTAACTTTAAACGTAACAAAGAACATATAGGCCTATACGCATACTCGTGATTACTTTTAATAGAAGCCAAACACAGTGCGTAATACTTTTATATATTTATGAAAGCTCAAATGATAAAACGGCAACAGTTTTGTCTTGTTTGTATTTATGCCTTAATTGCTATACCTGGCCACACAGACACTGTTCCGCTGCTTTGTGTTTAATGCTCTTTGGGGTGTGCATGGCCCAGGTGCATGGACTCGAGATTAAGTGGCTGGAAGATGGACTGATTGATGGATGGATGGATATGGATGGATATGGATGGATGGATGGATGGACGGGCGCACTGCCGGCCGGGTGAGTAGGTGGATGGCTGTCATTTTTAAAGGTATTTACAATATCATTTTTTTTTTTTGTTCGTTTTGGAAACATTCCGTACTTGGAAACATTTGAAAACGCCTTACTACAAATTATGTTCTAAGAAAGGTTGCTGCAATATTTATCATGAACTCATGAAGTCAAAGAATAGTTAAATCAGTTAAACGTGAATGTCAGCCTAAACTAAATTTTAAAATTCGTTCATCGTTTAGGTATAGAAACCATAGGATTTCTAACTGGTAATTTGAAAATACATACAAAAATATATTTTACAAAATGAAACGTGAAGTTCAACGAAATCCTGACAAAATACTGTCAGTTTAGATCTTAGTTAGCTTGGTTTGAATTGAGTTAGACTGGAAGCAAGATTAGTCAAATTAAACCTGCACTCGCAGTCTTGTGAAGGCATGGACGCCTACGGTAGTTTCAGCTAAAACATACACGAGGGTAGAGACCAAACGTTTGAGTCAGACTAAGACCTGCTCTTTAGCTCAGTTCCGGGTGATGTCAGGGCAATTAGAGGCGCGACACGGCGCCCAGCGCAGAGCGCGCTGTCATCTCTAATCTCCCAGCTAACGGGCGGCTCCGCGGGAAGCTCAAGCAACTCAATTCATATTTCGGTAACTGAAATCCTTCACGACAACGACGATAATAATAATAATAATAATAATAATAATAATAATAATAATGAAACTTTATAACAATGCACTTGACTGCATGGGGCGGGTAGGTCTTCATTGCGATCTTCTTGGTGTTAAATCTAGCGTTTAATCCATCCGGCAAATCTCGCCGTTGTCGGTTTTATCCCGCCGTGTACCTGAGGGAGAAAGGTGACACGGAACAAAAAAAAAATCAGCCCTTATCTGGAATGTCCAGTAACAGGATGTGTTGAATGCAGCAGACTGGAAATGTCACGGAGGCATGGAGAAGGGACTCTGCCCCGGGCCAGAAGCGACACGGTGACACTTCCGCACTCCCCGCCACTGCGTGCGTTTAACAGGCGACGGACGTGCGTGCAGTTCTGGTATTCGACACTTCATATGAAAAGTGAGTGAAGAACTCAGTAATCAGAATCAGGATATACGCCTAGATAAAGTTCTTAAAAACAGATTAGAAAATGTTTAAAAGTGTTCAAAGCAATATTGAAGTTCATGTCAAAAGTTTAACCTTATCCTCCAGGATTTTTTGTCTTATTGGGACATAAACATGCCATCAGTAACGGGGGTTTCACAAGGCTTTTACAAGATATATATTTATTGTTTTCACTTGTGGTTGGTAATGCGTTCGCTATCGCGGGCTTAAGTACCACATTTAGAATATTCAGGAAACAAAACTACCCAAGTATGACCTGACAGCTGTATCTATACGCGTATATCACGACTCATTACCTCTACCGGTTGGTGTCTGATTAATAAAAACATCCATTTTAAGCATAACTGCGAAAACGTCGCATTTTAAACAGACGTTGAAAACATGATATATACAGAATTTGTATTACATAATACTTTTCCGTTTAATACTTCAGTTTGCTGTGGCAGGAAGAAATACCAAATGTCGTTTCTTATGTCAAGTGAAAAAAAAAATCTTATTTTAAATGAACATTACTATGTTTTACTGAAATCAGAGACAGTTACAGACACCATGTATATATGTATATATATATATATATATATATATATATATAGTGAGAAAATGTATGTATGTATATATGTATGTATGGATGTATGGGTAAATGGATGAATAGATATTCATAATAAAATATAGTTAACAATTAAAATATTTATCACTTTTCCTTTGTAATGGGACAGTTAATGTAGTTATTGGAAATTTAACAAGTGAAACAAATGTGATTATTATTCTATTTGTTAAGCGTGTGTGGGCCGTGGTTTCAATGAACACATACATTTTTTTTTTTAGAAATTAATATGTTTTATGTGATTTCTACGTATGATTTTCTGTATCTTAATAAATAAAAGTCTCTCAACAAAACATCTGAAAATTAATTTTGATTGCAGGGCATATTTCATAATATCTGTATCTTAACCAGTTTCTTAATTCATAACATAAACATACATTAAGCACCTTATAGCCACATTTATGGTAAAATGTGGCGAGTTATCATTTAGAGTTGTGTAGAATTATTGCTGCGTATTGTCTTTACATTTAAACATCTTTATATTCTTTTCCGGAATCTCGAATAGATTATTAGAGCTTATAGAATCTATGTGAAAAAAAAAAACTACAACAATCAAGGATGAATACAGTCTCATAATCGTTAGAATCAGGCCAGGGAGAAGCAGAGGGTTTCTGTCGACACGGCAACCAAACAATTCATTCTAAGAGAGTAGCTCAGTTACTTGCAGCATATGCTGCTGCTTAGCAACGTGTGTGTGGCAATCCCAGAATGCTATGCAGCTAATTATGGACTGTAGCCATGACTGGTAAGACAGTAAAGGGAAATTATTGTCTGCATGTGGTGACTGACGTCCATTGTTAAGGAATCACATGACATCAAAAAAAACACACACACGCATACACCGGCCGAAACGCAACGTTTTAAAATGTTTTTCCTAGTTTCCAAGCATTACAGTCTTGTTAACAAACTAATAACCTTCTATATGCTTCACCGGAGGAATCTAACCTGTTTGGAATACAGTGGCTGTTGTTTTATTTTTGTTTCTCTTTTTTTTTTTTTGCTAACTTTTAAAAAGTTTTCATAACTGTTTGCAATATTTTTTTTCCCCACATGGTGTGATTGGTGAGAACATTGCTGTCTGATAGAAGGAAGGCAAGTAACCACAGAAGACTTAGACGGCTTTTCCCAGAAACCTCTCACGCTACAGCTCAGAGGTCACGGGCACGGTATGCAGGAGACCCGGTGCGGACAGACAGCCGAGGAAAAGAAAAAGACCAAATTCCCAGAATCACAGAAATGTGCGACGTCTTTGTACATAGCGAAGGGTTTTACTATATTTAATAAACACTGATACAAAGAAAAGAAAAGCTTCTGTCGTATAATGAATCGATTGTGTCACTAATAAACTCAGAAGAATGTTGGAATCACACATTCAAAGAAACCTGTAAAATGACACAAATTTATTTGCATTCCAAAAACAGACAGGAACTATTTATCATTGTTTAGTTTCTAATTTGTTGTCTTTTTTCATGACAGATGATATATCCTGATAAGCTGGCTGATTTCAGTCTGAGTCACACAAATATGCAATTATTTTAAACATGATAGAGGAATAGCTTCTGTTTTCATTCATTCTGGTGCATTTTTCACATTTAAATTCATATAAAACATTGTGTAATTTAATAAATATATTACAACGAATGAGCACAATGTAATAAAAGTTTAATTTGTTCATTTGTCGTTGTGCTTTTTTGGTGAAATGGTTGTTTTTGCTGGCTTTTGATGTGCCAATGTGCCATAGTGCTGCATCGCATGAAATGACGTGGCTCTGTGGGCAGCTCAGACACCTGGGGGAGGTCTGCAGGGGAGGTCTGCGGGGGAGGTCTGCGGGGGAGGTCTGCAGGGGAGGTCTGCGGGGGAGGTCTGCAGGTGAAATCTGCGGCGGAGGTCTGCAGGTGAGGTCTGCATGGGAGGTCTGCGGATGAGGTCTGCGGGTGAGGTTTGCGGGGGAGGTCTGCAGGTGAAGTCTGCGAGGGAGGTCTGCGGGTGAGGTCTGCGTGGGAGGTCTGCGGATGAGGTCTGCGGGGGAGGTCTGTGGGTGAGGTCTGCGGGTGAGGTCTGCAGGGGGAGGTCTGCGGGTGAGGTCTGCGGGCGCCGTGCGCCAGCACGCCAAGACCCCCGCCAAAGCCTTCACGTGTGTGGATTACTGCAGCCGGCGCCACGCTCCCTGTGACGGGCAGTGAGGTAAGTATCCCAAGGAGAAGCCCCGCCCACTGCAATGCCCCTCACCTCCACCCCAACCTCGCACTGATATCAGAGCTTTGTTTCATTTACCCAGTCAGTCAGTTACCTTTTCCCTCCCCCGATCTGATTATTCTTTGTGACAGACGACACCGGCCCCCTCCCATCTGAGGCTGCTCAGCCTCCTTGTCACATCCACTGGATCCCATTCATTGTAAGACTGTCTGATCTTCTGGTGTCATACTGTCTTCTAAGTTTGCTTTGCTGGCCTCCCCATCGCCTCCCTGTGCTGTTATCACCTGTTCATGCAAGGGGCTGAGAGAGAATCTGGGGGGGTGGGGGGGGGTGAGGGGGGGGTGCCACTCTTTAGTACACCCTTCCAGAGCTTTCGGCCCGCTGCTTGAACAAGTGGCAACAGGCTTGTAAATGCAATAATAATAATAATAATAACAATAATAATAATAATAATAACAAAAATAATCATTATGAAAATCAAAACAACAATAATCAAAATAACAATATAATAATAATAATAATAATAATAATAATAATGCCTGCAGTCATCATTGCATCATTTCAAGGAATGAAAACAAAAAGTCTAACTTAATTTTCATCAGTATTATGCTATTATTCCCTTACATACTTTTCAAATCATGTTTCATTACTTTCATAGCACATTATGCGAGAAGTTTAGGTGATATAAAGCGTACTTGGTACACATCACAATTAAAATGTGCGCTGTTCTTTTATGTCAAAATGTTCAACTATTTTGACAAACATTATTTGGATTATTGGATTATTCACATGTTAACTTTCCGGATAAAGGACGTATGGCGGCACATGGACAAGCCTTGGAGCGACACGGAAAGGTGCCGCGGAATAATAAAGGGAAACATGGGCCGTGCTTATTAATGTCGAGTATTTTTGGTTGGTCATTAGATTAAATTCCTTTATTGTTTTTGCAGCAGCCGAAACGGCTCATTCACACATGACGAGAAATTAAAAATGTAAACTGAGGTATAACTACAGTGTAGCGTAGAATTAAAACCGACATATGACCAGCGTGTACATTAAACACCACACAGGACATGACTGGATGACATCATAATGCACTGGGTATAACTGGAGTGCAGTGTAGAAGAAAAATTGACACATGAACAATCTTGGACATAAGACATGCAGGATGTGACCTAATAACACTCTGTGGAGTACCATGAATAGTACCAAGATGCGGCAAACGCAACGACCGGTGCAGTTACTGCAGATGAGTTGGTTGTGAACACTTACAGTGTAGTTTAATAGTGACTGTAGTTACAAAATGGCATTAATGTTGGGTTGGGGTGCCTGTAATGAAACTCTAAATAATCCCTGCATGACTGCTGCTTCCCATCTCTACAATCATCATGGCCTTTGGTCCTCGAGCAGATTCTCTCCCTTCCTCCGCGCGATACTCGGGGCCCTAATACCACTGCGTCCCCTCTGTCTGAGCCGGCGGGTCTCACCGCCTCTTCCAGCTACTGCGCCCCGGGCCGCGATCGGACCACAGCCGAAAGACGTCACTCGGAGCCGCGACCTTCTCTGCTGTAGATTGCGGGCCGGAGGCGAAAGGCGTCACTCGGAGCTCTCGAAGGGCGCGCTTTTGTTTAAAGGTAATTATGTTTTTCGGGATCAAACGCCATATTAAAAGACAAACCAAGGAACATTCATTTACTAATAGATCACAAGGTCTTTTTTTTTGCCGTACTTGATCCTGTTTGTCTATCCGTTATTTCTTTGGTACATTACTGGAGCAAAATTCTGGCCGTATTAAGTGATGAGTCACACAGTAGGGTTACTAGACTGGTCCTGGTCATTTCGGAAGCCTTATTAAGAGGTCAGTAGATAATATTATTTTGAGCACATGTCTGCCCATTTGGTGTCATCGAACGTGTCCCTCATTAGCTTCATTCGCCTGTCACGCCTGTCATGCCTGTCACGCCTGTCACGCCTGTCTGTCTCATGTGTTTTACAGTCTGGCCTCTCTGGTAGTACAGATACCAGCTTGTGCAGTGTGCACTTTTTAGAGACCGCAAAACTAACACAACGAACAGTTATCCATCATCGATACTGTTTTCCGCTATATGGTTGCAGCGAAGCTTGTCCTGCATCCCAGGACACGCGGAGCACGAGAGAAAATAAATAGATTAATAAATAGCTTGTGAATAAAATAACTCATAAATCGATAAATATCTGACACAGGAACAACAATCCTCCGTACAGATTGTTTGATGTGTGCGAGTTCTCAGTAAATCTAAAACGCTGTAGCAACGATCTTGTGTGTTTATTTCCTTCCCGGTGCACAAGTGTGCCGTTACTAAAGAGCCTAATCAGGAGCTTAATCAATGTTATGGTTGCCAACACATTATGGTAGAATTTTATTCATGAGGCTTTTAAAGTTTATTCTCAGTGTCGGCGTAGGGAAAAAAAAAAAAAAATGTCTTCTGAGGCACTGACTTGATATTGATTCTGATTTTAACTATCCTGGAGTGTCACCTAATTGATTGTGATTGCTGTCATTGTGATCTAGGGAATCCAGTCAGCTTCAAATATGCATCAATTTGGCGGAATAAGAACGGAAAATACGTTTTGAAGAGGTACAGAAAGCAACGTCGCTGTCAACAAGTCACATCTGAAAATTTGATCGTTTTAAATTTAAGGAACCCTGTTTTCGATACATGTGTCAGACAGAAAAACAACGGTATTATGCCTCCAGGAACTATCTAAAAATAAACATTTACAGATGCAGTAACTGAGCAGGAAAATGTAAAAAAGTGCTACGTGTAAATGAGTTTTAGGAATCTATACTTTTTAGAGAGAAAAGTTTTGGTGTGCCAGCTTTTTATTTTATACACCCCCCCCCCCCCCCCCCCCCCCCCCCCCGCCCCCTCCCCCCCCACCCACCCCCCCCCCCCGCCACCCCCCCCCCCCCCC